>JAVDBV010002411.1:0-18056 GCA_032619315.1 Piper longum
GTGACATTTTACGCGCTCCTCGTATCCTCGATGATAGATTTTCAATCCGCTAAGTGGTTATAAAGTACTACAATTTATTTATTTATCATTTTTTAACACGACTGAAAGTTGTAACTTGGCCGTGGCTAGGGGTGCTAAACGAGCGAGTGAGAGTCAAGGACTTGATTACCTACCACCTCAACAATCTCATATTTTTTATTATATTGTATATAAATAAATATAATTAGTTACAATTAAACTTATTAGTATATATATATATATTTATATATATAATATAAAACTATATTATTATATTATTTTATCGAGCGAGTCGGGCTACGAGTCGAGTTTGAGTGAAGTTCGAGTTATAACCGAGTCGAATCGAGTCGAACATGGCCTTGCTCAAGCTCGGCTCAGTAAGATTCGAGTTCGAGTCGAGTTCGAGTCGAGCATTTAAATATCGAGTTTCGAGTCGAATCGAACTGAGCCAAATGCCAAATGCTCACTGACTCGCTCAATTAGCACCCCTAACCGTGGTCCTTTTTTTTAACTCTCCTCTACTCCCTTCCTTTATCTTGCAATTTAATCTTAAATTCTAAACTTTTAAATTCTAAACTCTAAATCCTTTAAGCCCTCAAGTGTAATGATCCGGTGTCTGCTACCGGCTACTACCACCACCATCCTCTTCCACTCTCTACTCGTCGCTCCTCTGACTCTTCTCCTCCCCACTTGTTCTTCTTGTTCTTCCTGAAACTGTCGGTGGTACCAAACACATGGATGCGCTGCATTCCCTCTTCCTCTCCCCGTCTGTCCTTTGCTCCACCCTCTCCCGATCTCCCAGTCGCCCCTTCCACTCCAACTCCTGCTGCTGCTGCCTCGGCGGGGCCGTCAATCCCGACAAAGCTTTTGCTGCTACAAAGAACCAATTTTCGGTCACTTCTCCTGCTAAATCCGAAATTGACTACTTGGGGGAGAGCACCAAAGGCGATCTCAATGTTAACCCCGACCACTTGCCCCCCTATGGTCTGTACGTGTTCCCTCTTCCTCTACTTCAACCTATTGATTATCTTATCCATGAACAACTATCCCTATCCATATAATATTTTTTCTTCTCCCCCTATTAACTGATGGAGACATGCTCTATGTCGTGTGTGCCTTTAGGATCACTTTTTTTTTTTCTACCTTGATATTTGCATCATGCTAACTAGTTGTTTTAGCTTAGTTCAATCTTCGTGTAGGTTAGCTTGCTTTGTCTTCTGACTTCCCTTATACTTTTTTTTTTCTCTCCCATTCCTGTCCAAGGAATTCCGTCTCTGTTCCTAGCGATAATTAAAGTTTATATATTCTTATTTATTTTATAGAATTTGAATGTCACCTATTATCGCCCTTTTACGAGGTTGTTAGTCATATGAAGTTCTGAGACTGCCATGTCATTTTGAAAAAGTTGTTGTTTAAGGTCCACCCCGTTTTTCTGTTCTTTATCATCCCATAAAACAATCAACCTACCTTGGGTATTAATGTCAATGCTAAATTCCTTCCTACTATTTCTTTTTGGAAAAGAAAATGATAGCCCATTTTCACTATCAGAGACATGTTGGATGCTACTGTGTTGCTCTCCGTGCATATCCAACGAACTTAGTTTACGAGCCATTCTCTACACGTACTTTATCCAAGCTGACGAGCATTAGCTTGCATTGATTTTCTATAACTATTTGATTGTTCCTGCTCTCAATTGGATGCGTTATACCTATACAATGGAAAAGATCGGATAAATCTTCAAGATGGTTGTCATCTCAGTCCTTTCCTATGTATAATATAGGATTTTGCCATTGTCATCTTCCTCCTTGCAAAAAATAATTTTGCACCACTGACTTTTTGTATACACGTTGATGCATGCTTTTACCGGCTTCATGTAAACTTGAAGGTCTAGATGGAGACACACCCTTCACGGGGCCAATTGAGGAAATAGCATGGAAGGAAGCAAAGGAAGCTAGTGGGCTACTTTCTGAGTTGGGAATCTCTGTATGCTCTGGCTCTGAGTTATCCTCATGCTGTCATCATTGTTTGTCTGGAGTTCTCATTGTTCTTACTCTATCCCATCTATTATAAATTTTCTAATAGCTTCTTTTCTATTTGCACTTTGCAGTCTCCTTTCTCATCAGAGCTATCTCCTCGGGGAATATTTTGCAGCAGGACCTTGAATCTTAGATCAATAAGTGTCATAGGTTATGATATGGATTACACCTTGATACATTACAATGTGATGGTGCTTATTCACACCTTGCCCGTCCTGATTTTATGTTGATATTCTTCCTCAAAAAGTGATGGCATGCAATGCACTGCAGGCATGGGAAGGGAGAGCATATGACTATGGCATGGCTAATCTAAAGAGCATGGGATTTCCGGTTGACGGGCTCACTTTTGATCCAAATCTGGTAGTTCACAATTGGCTTCCTATATATAATGTACATTTTTTTGTCACTTCATTCTACAATTGATGCTGGTGATTTCTTCCAATGATGTGTAGGTTATTAGAGGCCTTGTGATGGATAAGGAAAAAGGCAATTTGGTTAAGCCTGACAGATTTGGTTATGTCAAGAGGGCTATGCATGGCACCAAAATGCTGTCCACTCAAGCTGTTAGGTATCATTCAGAATGTTTTATGTTGGTTGCCTATACATACATGCTTATTGGCATGCACATGTCTTCTCCTTGCAAATATCTTGACAGGTTCTTATAAAAGGGAAAATTTTATATGAGCTACACCTTATATAGCTTATATGAGCTACATATTTAATTTGAACTTTCTTTTTGTGGATTTCACAAAATAATATTTATATATATTAAAAGTAGGATGTTGATAAAATTTTATCTTATTTTTACACCATTATGACCTACTTTTGAATTTTCAAAAGATGCACAAATTAATATATATTTTGAAATTAATTTTTATTACATTTACTTTGATAATTAAGATGAAAGTGGAAGCATTAGATTGTGTTGAAATTTTATAATTACCCTTATTATTTTTTGTTTTATTTATCTATGTTGCTCAAAATAAAAGGTGTAACTCATATTGGCTATATGAGGTGTAGCCCAAGTATATAGGGCTCCTTATAAAAAATTTCTTAATGATTTTTCATTTCCTTTTTATGAAAGTGAAATGTATGGAAGGGAGCTGGTTGATTTGAGAAAGGAAAGCCGGTGGGAATTCCTTAATACGTTTTTTTCTGTTTCTGAAGCTGTTATGTTCATGCAGGTTTGCATTTTTGTCCTATTTAAGGAAACAATTACCACATTTTATATTAAGTGAAATTGTTAGGTTGATTATTGTATATAGATGGTGTTGCATGATATATGTTGCGATATGTTTGCTTATATGCTGACTCGTATGAATTGCAATCCAGTTGGTTGACAGATTGGATGAAGGGTGCATACCAATGGAGCTAAGACCACTTGACTACTATGGACTTTACAAGGCAAATGCTAAATTTCATTTTTATGACCGATACAATGTACTACATGCTTCCTGATCCAACTGTTTACTTTGCTGACCTATCCATATCAGGCAGTTGGAAAGGCACTGTTCAGAGCACATGTTGAAGGCCAGCTTAAGGTAATTCTTTCGCAACCGGTTGTTCGTTTTGTACAAAACAAGTAGTCTCTGATCTCCAATGACGCCATATGCTAAATCATTTGCAGAGTGAAATAATGGCTGAGCCAGAACGCTTTGTGGAGCCTGATCCAGAGCTTCCTCTTGCTTTATTGGACCAAAAAGAGGTAGAGAAGTCTTTTAGTACTGTTGATTACTGGGAAGTGGACTTCCAATTGACTTCTGTAATGACATTCAGGCTGGCAAAAAATTGCTTCTGATCACCAACTCTGACTATATCTATACGAATAAAATGATGCAACATGCCTTCAATAGATTCCTTCCTAATGATATGGGTTGGCGTGATCTTTTTGACATGGTTCGTAGTCTACTTCTGTGCATTTCATGTTGATTTTTCTCTTCTTAGAGAGAACTTTTGCTTCTACATATAGAAAAAGCATGAAATAAACATTTTATTCCCTCATGCAGGTTATTGTATCTGCGAGGAAGCCAGAATTCTTTCAAATGTCACAGCCAATGTATGAGGTTGTCACCAATGAGGGACTTATGCGACCTTGCTTTAAGGCTAGCTCAGGTAAGCCGTAAGCAGCATCCTAAGTTTATCACCTTTAACAGCTACATATACTGATATATGGAATCTGAAAGGCCTTTCTGATGCGTGCATTCAAGATCATTTTTTCTTTTTTTAAATGTTTGGTCTCGCCTTAGGTGGGCTATATTCTGGTGGCAATGCTCAGATGGTTGAGGAATCACTACATATCCAGGGGGATGAAATCTTATATGTTGGTGACCACATCTACACTGATGTTAGCCAATCAAAAGTGCATCTTCGGTGGAGGACTGCCCTTATATGCAGGGAGCTTGAAGAAGAGGTCATCTTTTTTTCTTTTTAAATGACTGCTTTTATCTACTTTTCCTTAAATTTTGGATTAATTTCTTTAAAAGATGTATATTGTGGTTTCAGTTTAATGCCCTCATTAAAGGTTGTGCTCACAGAGTAGCACTTATTGATTTGATAAGCCAGAAAGAAATTATTGGTGACCTCTTTAATCAACTTCGACTTGCCTCACAAAGACAGGTTAAAGGGCGACCTGCTCAGGTAGCTCTTGCATTTTATTTTTAACATGCACTGTCTATGAAATAAATCTAAAATTGTAAAGTTTTGCATTTTGACATTATGTTATCAGCGTTCTTCAACTCATAATAAGCATATGAGAATTAATCCTGGGATGGGTATCTTTTTCTAGTTGTGCAATCTGGTGGACTGTGGAGTATGTTCCATAATTAAAATGGGATTTGTTTACTATATGCGACCTCATTTGAATGTCTATCAATTATCACTGACATTGGACCTTCATAATTGCCCATTTTCTTACGAGTTGTGCTACTGATTTTTTCCTGGACAAATGCTGTTAGTTTAATAGAGTTTGACAGTGTTTAGATTTGTCTTTAGCAGACGCTTGCTGCGACAAATATGGATGATCATGACCTGACCGACAGCATGAAGAAACTACTCATTGTTATGCAAAGACTGGATCAGAAAATTCGACCCATGCTGGTATCGGATGGGGAGCACTTTAATAGAAGGTAACTCATTTATTTCCGAAATAGTTGCATTCTTGTTCAAATTATGCCTTGAGTGTTGTTACAGTTTGCCGAGTTTGGCCCTGACAATTAATCAACAAAATACGGCTTTGTGCTATATAGATAGACTACTAGAATTACATCCTTGTACGCCACCACCATTGGCATGCTTGCGCCAATGCTCCAATATTTACAAATTTGGTAGAAGTTCCTCTTGTTTCCAAAGGAAAATAATCATAATTCTCTTAGAAATCTGATCTGCTTTTCTGTGTTCTTTTATCAGGTGGGGCTACTTATCACGATCTGGTCTGTGGGACAAGAGCCATTTGACTAAACAAATTGAAAAGTACATGCTTTATTCTTCTCATTCTCTGTATGAAAGTAAAAGATTAGGAGAGGAGAAATGTAGAAATTTCTTCTCAAAGATTATCTTCTACGCTTTTGTCATGTGTGCTACTCCTTACGGTGTGCAGATATGCTGACATATACACTTCTAGAGTATCAAACTTCTTGTCCTACACTCCTTTTATGTATTTCCGCTCTCAAGAGCAGGTAAATCCAGCTCGTTCCATGCAAATGGCTAATGATGAATAAAAGTCTATTCGTTGAGTTTGAAAAATGTTGTTATCTTTCTACTGCTCCTAATGATAAGTTCTCTAATACATGCAGACGCTTGCACATGATGCATTCTCCTACAGGCCTCCAGTTATCAATGGAGTTGAGATTCCTACAAGCATGTAGTCTTTGCCACATGGTTGGACCGGATGGAACCTGACTAACACCTGTATGTAAAGGAAGGGAAAGCTGCATTAGTTGGTCATCAAAACCTGCATCACAACAATTTGTGAATATTTTTAGAGCAACGACTCAATGTAAAGTTTTTTTTAGATGCGATAATACTTAACGCCATCATTTAAAGTTAAATCAAACATAGTATTTATGAGTTTTATATAAGGATATAATATAGATGTCAACTTTTTTGAAGGGCGTTGCATGCTTCAAAGGGCTGTGTAGTTTTTGCCTCTTTGTAATGTGAGATTCATGTGATTTTCTTCTCGGTGGCCAGGATAATCACTCGGCTGGTCGAGTTGGCACCTTCTGTTTTTGATTGAATTAGAGTTGCCGACTCGCAGCTTTTATGTTGTATCGTCCTCTTATCTTTGCCAAGTTGCGCTTCCCAATGAAGAATTCGCACATCCAAAATTTGACCAGATGATTTGTTGCATTCATTGAAATATAAAAAAATGTTGCAATCTTTCAAATATATATATATATATATATATATAATGCATTCTCTCTCGCCCCCTCTCTCAAAAAAAAGGACCATTTAATAATAGGGAAGTTTACATTTACCCACACTATGATGCCTACCAAAACTACTTGGAGGAAAACCAGCAGGTGAACGTAGGATTTCTTGGCCATAATTTACAGACATAAGACAAAGTCCTTGTGGTGGTGTTGATAAAGCAAATTTTGCAAGTTCTCTGCGATCACGAGTCGCCAAAATATGGGGAACAACATCAGGAGGAAGCGCTTCTCTTCCAATTTGAATTAGCAAAGCTACCTGCAAAAGAAACTAATGAAATTCTAAACCAGGTGCTTCTATAGAAAGATATTTCAATACGAGAATGTTTATAAAGTTGCAAACTACATGCTAATATGATAACTTCTACCTAATTAAAACTGCCCCGAAAATATCTTTGACCCTTGTTTTCGCATTTACTTGTTCAAACTGCAATGCTTATTCACAGGTTCCAATTCGAGAAAAAATAGCTACAGGCATGCAGATGCAGTTACGCCCCTCTTGATTTCTGCCTACGTATTAATTTCATCTCTGCTCCTCTCAATGGCGAAAACAAGATTCAATCGCATACAAGGAGGTCGGAACCTCGGAGGGCACTGTATTTTGCATCCTTGATTGACTGAGGTACATGTCAACCCTTTCTTTCTTTAAAATGAAAACAGTAAGTTTAACAAGATATCCGCTTATGTAAATGGTGGCATACCATATTTCGAACTTGCCGGTAAAGAAATCCAGTGGCTTCAAATTCTATCCGAATCATAGAACCCTGCATTAAAAATTAGAAATACATAGTCAATTCAAGGCTCCACATAAACTTCAAAGAGAATAGTTAGGCGGAATTAAACAAACAATCTGAAAATTTGACAGGGCCGCTGCTTATTCTTAGGGCATATGATCAATTAGGAAAGGGAATATCAATAAATTTCCCACAGAAAAATTTCATACCAGTTCAATGACATCAGCTCGAAAAATTTCCTTCACTCGATTAATTTCTCTATCATTTCGCGATGCATTCTCAAAAGCTGAAAAATCATACTTCCCAATGAAGTATTTCACAGCATCCTTCATTGGAGAGGTGTTCAGGTGATAAGCACTGTGATAGGCATATTGGCACTCAAAAGGGTTCATGACAGGGTCATTATATATCTTGTAATGATAAATTTTGCTTTTTGATGAAAAACGAGCATGGAACTCCTGCCTTGCTGGACTGACTTCCCTGACACGTATTTCTGAAGGAAGGAGCCCATTCAGTGCTGAATGAAGGCTTTCCAAGCTGTCATACAAAAATGGTGTAACAAAATGTGCCACCTGAAATCTTGATGGCATAAGATCAAATGGAAAGTGAATATTTACCGAATAGAAGAATACAGATAAAAAAGATGTTTCATTCAGGGAAAAAACTTAATCAATGTTCATCTAAAAAGAGAAGTAATACTGTTGTCTATACTATTTTTCAGTTCCATGGACAAATGCAACCAAAATTATATCTGCTCAACTACCTCGCAAGTCGCAACCATACAACAAGTCACAGAGTTTGTGTCGGTGAAAGAAATGAAGGTTGAACAGAAAGACAACACTTTTCACAGTTGAAAGCTGCAAAACTAAAGCATAATTTGTATAACTTTAAACTAGTATTGACCATGGTGCAGGTTAATCTGATGAAGGATTAGCCAACAGATAAACCTGCAACAACTTGATGAAAACAGTAGAACTTGGGCCAATTCTAGTCTTTGTTCTTTAAAGATAAGCCTTGCTTAGGCCAAGTTTATCACATAGGTTAAAAGAAAGTACATAAAACGATGGCAAAATATAGAAATCTGGATTTTTATTCATCTGTGATGTTCAGCCATGCTCCCAAAATATGGCGATTAATATAGAGAAGAAGTTCATCCACAACAAAATAATATAAAATCAGATCTAAACAATAACTGACTAGACCAAGCCACCAATAATAATAAAACATCAAGCAAATCGACTAAACCAACACATTGACTAATAGACACGACTAATAAGCAAGCACATGACTAATAAAACAGCGGCTCCAAATAAATAATCCCAGCAATGAACGTCAAGCAAAAATCTGCTGTATGCCTTCCCTTTCCCTTGTTCTTCTTCTTCCTCCTAGAATAGACAATATTATATTGAGGATAATCATATTTAGTGAAAAGATCTTCATCTCTATTGTTGGAAGACAAAGGCAATGACTGATGAGGAAGCCCACTAAATACATTTTATTTCAGGTAAAAAAATTCCCCATTTCTCTCACACGGTATCGCATCCATCATTAATCAACAGTTACTATTTTGAAGAACAAAATATTGTGCTCGTATGAATCAAAACACAACTCCAAGGCGTAGATAAGAATGAGAATACAGGAAATTTGTAGAACTAGAAGTAGAAAAGGAAGTAATGTTGTGAGGCTATAGCGATGTCAAACCTGACCCCAGGCATGGACTCCTGCATCTGTCCTGCTTGCGCCAACCAAGCAGAGCTCTCTCCTATCCAGATTAGTAATGCGCATTAAGGCTTTCTCCAAAAGGCACTGAATGGTTGGAGTCGATTCCTGGTACTGCCACCCTGAATTTAAAATGCCACAGAACCTTATTATTATGAAACAATTTCAACATCCAAAATCGTGCATTAACCATTTGGCCAACATCCAAAATCATGCATTAGCCAATGTCGAAATTTAAGCTTCGCCAAATGAATATTCTCATCCAACCACATAAAGACTCAGGAAAAGGCAATTTGACGGGATTATCAGCCCTGCATCCCATACAGAGACGCTTCCTCTATCTCGCAGCAGTTAAATATAATAAAACTCATAGTAAAATTAAGATTATCAAAATCAGAAGCAACTGAAAATTAAAGCAACAAAAATCAACACAAAGTACAAGGAACCAAAAAAAAAAAAAAAAAAAACCAACCTGAAAACTTAGTTCCATCATAGGCAATGACGAGCCGCCACTTGTAAGAAGAAGAAGAAGAAGAAGCAGTAGCAGCGGCAAGAGGCTTAACGCAGGTGGCAGCTTTGTATTCCTTGACATGGATACGCTGGTGAAGGTTGGTCACTCATAATCTCTTAAAAAACCAGAATTAAAAAGGCAAAAAAATAATAATAGAAAAAGAATGGGTAGTTAACCAACTAACAAAAAAAAAGAAAGTACCGAAGAGAGAGTGAGGCTGGAAGGTGGAAGCAGAAGCTGGGAGAAAGGTTTCGAAGCCACCGCGGCTGCCGCCATTCATGATCCGTCCGCCAAAGGATACAGATTATGATTATTATTATGTATGTGTATGTGTATGTATATATACATATACATATACATGTATATGTATATATATATGTATATATAATATACAAAGATTAAAATGTAGTACGTAAGCTGGGCTTTTCATTAAGGCCCGCCCATCCTTAGCGCTGATGCAATGACAATACCAGCCCACGCCCACGTATACGTTGCTACGTGTTTTAGCCACCTGAAAACATTCGATTCCTAAGGTTGTAATTGGCCTTAGGTTTAAATGTTTTCAATTGTTAATTACTTTAATGACGAGCTTTAAAAAATATCCCTAATTTTATTATTAGTTTTTAAAATTTTGTCACCAGTTGGGTCGATCATATTTAATCAGAACTATTTTGGCGATCATTTGAACTCCAGCATTCCAATGTCCGCACCCCCTCGCTTAAAAAGACAAATTTGCTAGTAAGTCGGGCTTATATTATAATCATAATTTTAAATATTAAATCATATTACCCGATTATACTCATTTTATTCCATACAATTAAAGTTTTGCATTTTCTTAGTTTATACCCATTTTTAATCTTAAATTTTCATAATACAGTACTTATAACCATGATTTCGAATTGCTCTGTACGGTCCATGTGAAGGGCATAAATTTCCAAGTGCTTTGTCCGGCCCATGCGAAGGGCTTATGCGGTTGCCAAGCCGAACAAACACTACATTATTGCCGACGCCATATATTCATTACTACTGATTACCACTTTAATAGATTATTACCCAAGTTACATGTTTTATAGTACATAACGCATGAAATATTACATCACACTAGTCACAATGGTCGGGTAAATATATTCAAATCACACCATCATCATAATTAGAAAAAAAATACATATGATAATTCAATGATAGAACTTAAATATTATCTAAAGAGTACATATTGATTCTAATATTTAATTGTATTGTTCCTTCCTTTATTATATATGTAATTTTATTAAATAAACTACATTTATTTTTTAAACATGAACGCAAATAGTACAAAAAAATCGCTAGCATAACAATTAAAAGGCCAATGCGTTAAACTACTACATAAACAATAAAACGTTTATGAAATCTACCAAAATACCACAAGCATCACAACTAGGATAAACTTAAAAATCAAACAGCAAAATCCAAAAACAGCAAGTAAGACGTGAAAATGCTGCAGGGATAAGTCGTAGTCATTTTATACAAAGCTACAGCTATAAGTGGTTGGTAAACACGCACCGTCCTTTTCAACCACGAGGGGCACGAGGTTTGGCGCTGGCAGATTTAAATGATACTAATCCCTTTTCTCGGGAAATAAAATGACCCAAATCCCCATTTACATTTTTTTTATAAAAAAAAAAACACTAAGCACACATCCAAGCGGCGGGTGCTCTTTGATAATGAGGTGATGAAAATCTCACTTATTACTTTGTCGCCGACTGCATGGTTGCTGGCATCAAAATTAGAAAGCAGCCAGGAATTATCACTTCATTTTCCTCTCCAAATGAATTAATGTGGTTCATGTCATTGCTTTGACATGTGAGTGAGTGAGTCTGTGTGACGACTACTTTCATTCTTGTCCAAACACACCAGCAAATGTAATTAATGGATCTTTCTTTGCGAGCACAGCCGCCACAAAATTAGCAAAGAAAAAACCTGCCACATGATTGATTTGTTTTCCCTGCATCTGGGCATTGGCTAGAATGGACGGCTTCCTACCTGCCAAATGGTATGCTTCCGCTCTCTCATAATTTGTTAGTCGAGTAAGATAGGTACTAGCTTCCACAAACCAGTCAGGAATTTCACAATTTTTTTTTTAAGTTTTACCGATGCCCAAAATCAATAATTGTAAACGATGATATGATAACCGCAGTAGCGCTTATAAGCAGCGAAGAGATTGACAATCCACCGTATATTATACAATCATCTCACCCGTGTGCTCCATGAAATTATTTTTTAAAATCTTTTAAATAGCAATGAACATTACACCCTTGTTCTCACAAGTCAAATCCGTGATTAAACGTAGGTAGGTTGTTTGTCAAACCAAGACGTAATTATATACGTGCTATATATGTCTACTGTACTGTACACTTGCGGGTCAATGGTATAACATTAATGGTGAAGTAAGGACCACGCCAAATAAGTAAAAACGATAAGACGTCCCTCCCTCTTGGCTCCCATGTATACTTGTCGCCTTCTTCCTTATGAATGCCGATCGATTGCAAGAACAGAGGGGGTGCGCATTCTCCTTTCGCCACCAGCTCGTTCCAGATATATATGTTATATGTTATAGCTTCCAAATAGTTGTTCCAATTATAATTCGCTCTCATCGTTCCTCTTCCCCCCACCCACCCACCCACCAAGTCCAATCTTCAAACATTTGACGTTTTGACAGGCGGTTAATTAGCTGTTATCGTCGTCATCTCTACTCGGATCCTGAATTTGATCCTTCACGCCCTCGGCTTTCCACAGCTCCGTTCATCCGTCGCTGCGTGGGCTGGTGCCGCCGGTTGAAAAACAGCAAATTAAGGTACTTACTGACGGTGAATGTTGAGAGATCGGGCGGGGGGGGAGAAGAAGGGAATGCGACTGGGCAAGTATGAGGTGGGAAGGACGCTGGGTGAAGGTAACTTCGGCAAAGTTAAATACGCTAGACATCTCGACACCGGCCAAAGCTTTGCCGTCAAGATCTTAGACAAGGCCAGGATTCTCAATATCAAGTTCGTTGAGCAGGTGCTCTGACCGAGCTCTCTTCTTCGTCCACATCGACGACCGTCCTATTATCTATATATATATATATATATATACACACACACACCCATATGTCATGTATACTTTTTCAATATTTTATCTTTTTGTTTTTCGTCTCCAATAATCAGATGGAATTGTGTATGGGAACTTTCTGATGATGATCTCTGTGTTTTTTCAGATAAAGAGGGAGATTGGGACGCTCAAACTGCTCAAACATCCAAACGTCGTCAGATTGCACGAGGTAATACTTCCTTCCATCCCGTTTCCGATGATTATAGTGCTCTGCAATTCAGATATGAAATCAGGCACCTGTCATATAACATATATAATAGCTGTTTTGTTTGTACATTACCAACTGGGTGGATTACACTTCTAACTCCATATATATTATATATACATATATTATTTTCTTTTTGGTAAAGATATATCTACATATACTATTCGGTTGCCGCCATTCATAATAGGTCGCCCGTCGGTGGTTCCGCATCCTTTTCGGCCACATTTCTCGCCAATATATGTGCGCTTCCTTACCTAACGCGTCTCTTTATTCTTCCATCCAAAAGTCCTTTTTTTTTCTGCAAATGGATTTGTTTTATCCAATGCCGAGTTGACGATGAATCCATCTTGAATCCAAGCTTCCTTTCTTTAATTAGATTCAAAGATACCCAATAATTCTGGTTACTTCCTCAATTGTTAAATTATCTTTGACAACTAGGCCGGCGCTTTTTTCAAAATGTTTGTTCCTGGTAACCACCGCCCCCCCGCGAACACAAGGATGAGTTGTTTAATAACCGATCTCTTTGCTCAGGACTCATCTCCAATCTAGTGCAACTTACAACTCAGCGAGACTCGTAATTAGCATCTAGCTAGGATGATCAATCGGTAGGTTGTCTTCATCGGTTCGCGACATGTTGGCCCCTTGCACTGTTTTATTTTCTGTGCTTCAGAGATCTCAAAGTGTTGTGTTATGTTCTAATCAGTGTCAGGGTTGTATTTTTTTTATCAGGTCTTTGCAAGTAAAAGCAAAATTTATATGGTTCTGGAGTACGTCACCGGTGGCGAACTGTTTGACAAAATCGTAAGTTTTGCTTGTCTATCACACGATATATATTGCTTTCGGCATCCACTCAGAGCAGGTTTTATTGCTTGACTATTAATTGCATCGCGTGCTATTATATGTAAAAACTCAGGCCTTGAAAGGAAGACTAGGGGAAGCAGACGCAAGGAAACTTTTTCAGCAACTAATTGATGCAGTTAGCTACTGCCATGATAAAGGTGTCTACCACAGGGACCTGAAGGTATTTATTTTCTGCACATATTATAATCGGGCTATAAATTTTATCGCTAATGTTGAACCCCATTCGAATTTTGTGTATATTATCTATTTATTGTTAGTTTTCGCCAATGTTTTAGAATGGTGTTCTTGTTTGATTAGACATTGAAGGGCAATGACGTAGTCGTGAAACTGGTTTTTTCGTAAACAGTGATTAACATATACAGACCAATTTTTTTTTAATATTTGTGCTTCCTTTGAATCACACTTTCATATTTTAGTTTATCTTCCCCCTTACTTTAAAAAAAAAAAAGAGAAAAAAGAATTACGGTGTTTCCCATGAGATAGATGATAGGTTGTTAAAATAAAATTTTTTTCTATGATCAAGTCTTAAGTTGTGAGTACAGTGACTATTAGTCCATCGATCTATTTTGCTTCAATATAAGTTTTTATCTTATTATATTTTATCATATATAATTAATATCTACATTAGTATCAGAGCCTCAAGATGTTCTACGATATTTTTTTGAAATCAAAGTAGGATTAGATTATTTGTTAATTACACATAATAATTATTAATTTTTCAATGGTGATTTATTTATTATTATTTTCATTATTATTATAAAATAAATATTTCTTCCACAATTTTAATTTCCAATTTGATGTGTGAATTTTTTTTTAAAATATGTTCTTAAAAGATTTATGCAAATAATTGTTTCTAAAGATTGAATATACTAGCCAATATCAAACTGACCAAATTTTTTGAATTGGGTTGATTTTATAACACGGGGATTACTTAAAATAACAAACCGCCTATTATATAGAACAAATATTAAACTAATTTTAAATATTAGGTATGAGAGATAGTTGAAATTTTTTAAATGACCGATTTTGACTACAAAATTGATTGTGGAAGCCGGATTTTTTATTCCGCTAAATTTTTCATGTCCATTATTTTGAATTGTATATCCTACTTTCCATTTTAATAAGTGACTATTTAGGTAGCAATCACATGAAAATTGTCCATGGTGAAAACCATTTTTGAAGCTATGTGTCTAATATTTAATTTTTGTCATTGTGACTTAAATTAAATGTTAGACCTTCATTATTTTTTTACAAAGTACCTTTCAATATTTTGTAAAGTATTTGTCAATATTTTAATTCAACCTTGTATTAGTTACATTTTTTAATCAAATTTATGGTAAAGAAATTGATAGACTAAATTATATAGTCAAAATAGATGATGCAAATTTGTAAATATTATCAATTTTAGTGTCCAAATTTTATTTTTTAACAAGAATCGAAAGATAATGGACTTGAAAATGGAACCGATAACAAGTTTTAAATAGATTATTACAAACAACACTTATACTTAGTGACACTTTACGTTTCCAAATGTCAATTATTAATGACATGCTTAAGTGCACCGATCACATTTTTTTTCTAATAAAACATTATTTATTTCATATACATAGTGAATAATATGCACATTTTTTATGTACTTTGTGTGTATAAAATATTTTAAAACATATTTTATATGATTATTTTTGTATAGTTTATGTATACTAATTAATATTGTACTCGATATACATTTTTTTGTACACTTTGTGTAACGATCCGCTCGTTTCAAATCACGAGCCAAGAATTACTATATAAAATTAAGTGTTTCATAAATTAATTTTTTATTAATTTTTAATATTTTAATTAAACCCATGATGTAAAATTCCTTTTTAATTGTGCAAATTATATTCATACTCTAGGAATTAGTTAAAGTTTATATTCTAAGTTATGCCATGAAATAAAATATAATATAACGAACGATCGGAATAACCTAAGCCCCATGAAACAAAACGAAATCCCACTTCCATTCAAATAATATATAAGTATAATAACAAATGAGAAAAATCAAAAGTCTAATAACAGAGTCCTCAAGTTGTCCCAACTCTACCTATTCTTCCCTGCTCACACCTGCGGAGGTAATTCCGCATGTGTGATAAAAACACTAAGTTATATAATTACAAGAAACAAGTTAATATATTCCATAACATCTGAATTTAAGTCTTTTAATGATTATGAGCCTATGTTGAGTTCTTATTATGCTGGGAGAGGTGGCCGCCCCATTCAGTTATAATCTCACGTTACGTGGCCTACGATATGTAGTTACTGATATTTGCCATTGACTTACCCTTTCGGTATCACATGTGCATAATGAGTTGTCTTGCGCCACTATGTCTGTCACCCCTTTCGATATGGGGGCAGGTATTTAGTCTTTCAAATAATACTAATATGTGACCAATGATAATTCCTTGAATGATTAGAATATACTAATATGTAAACTATCTATATTATAACTCATGAATTAATAATTTAGTTTATATTTCATCAACCATGGTTAGAATTGTAAGCAACTTTATAACTTATTAATTCGACCAAAAATAAATATAATAATTTATATATTTATTAAAATTAATTTATCATTCTCATAGCAAAGAATAATTATAAGTTGATAAATTAACACGATACAAAACTAATGCCTTATTTATTAAATAACATTTTAAAAGTTTGATACTTATATAATGGTTGTATTATATATATAACATAATGGAACAACTAATATCACAATAATTAATTTAAACATAATATAAATTATACACTTTATGAGACATTATATTTAATCAATTATTATATTATTTTCAAATAAACCACTTTATCTTAATTTATAACATTAATTTATAATGTTAATTATTATATTATTTTCTTGTATCAGTTAACAAATATTATAATTTCATTACCAACTTAGTTAATCGGGCATGTGCATGACCTACTGATCCATAGAAAAAACACATACAAAATAATTTCTTGATTTATTTTAAATTTTTATGAAGATTTAGACGTCAATAATCCTAAATAATAGAAAGTAATAATTAATTAAATTATAATTAGATATTACAAATTTGTCAATATTCAATATAATATCAATATTAAGTTACATACAACACAAATCATGAATTAACGTCAATAATATTTATCATGATACAAAATAGTAATAATATTAATATTAATTAATATAAATAGGGAAATTAATTATATTACTAATAAAAAATGATTTATTTAATTCACAAACGATGAGAAGTAGAAAAATAAAATTGGATAGAACATCAAAAAGAAACATAGGTATAGTTTTCCACACATTGAATAAGAAGAAATCAAAAAAATCTTCATAATCAAAAGAAAATATAAAAAATAAATAAATTAAAGAGATGCATGCACGAAGAATGGAGAAAAAAAAATAGAAACTAAGGAGGGGAAAAGAAAGAATACCTAGAGGGAAGATAAAGAAGTAAAAGAGGTTAACGTTAGAAGGAAGGGAAAGGAGAAGAAAAATGGCAAAAAAATAAATAAAAACTCACCCAAATAGTTTTAACGTGCCTACTAATTCCCTTAAAATTTTCCCTATATCCTATGATGTCCAATCGTCTTTATCCACTTATAATTTACAAAACCTATCTACTCAATCTTTATAAAAACTTCACTACCTGATAACCAAAATGGCTAGCCCTACCGATTAAACTTTAATTATCCATAGCACCTACTTAGTCAATCCAAAATGATTAATAATTTTTTCATTATTAGTTTTTTTATTTTTTATTTAATAAGAATTAACTAAGCAAGGTTTGGAAGACAATAATTTAATTAAATAATATGTAAGACTCGTTCCAAAATTTATAAAACTTTAAATAAAATAACGTAAAAATTTTATGAGTTTTACATTGTCTATACAAATAGTCAATGTACTTTGAGTACATAATTTAGAAATATATTTATTGTATATTAATTGATATATATGAGTAATGTTGTTTGGTGTTAGTAAGAATAAATTACTAATAATTTGGTTCTAGTAAAGAGCTTAAAGAAAATATACAATTTTTTACATATGTTGTACAGAATGACTCTTTAATTTATGCTAAAATTGAAACATAAATTGAGTGAGAGTTCTCGATTGGAAGATCATTTGTTAATTTAATATTATCTTTTGATTCAGTTTGTTTAAGATAATAATAGAAAAACCTTTAAATATTATATTTTCTAGCCAATATCAAAAAGAAAAAAAAAGAGTTGTGGTGTTTCGAAAGAGAGCGATGATAAGTTGTAGAAATCAGATTTTTTTTTATATCTTGAATTGTAAACGTGATAACTCTTGTTTATCGATCTATTCCGGTGCATGATAAATTTTTATCTTATTTATATTTTATCATATATATATATATATATATATATATGATAAAA
>JAVDBV010002412.1:0-14600 GCA_032619315.1 Piper longum
CCTGGGAATTAGTTTCTAGTCGTTGGATTAAATCCAACGGCTAGAAAAAATGGAGTACACCCATCTTGGCCGTACTCCATTACAGCTTCCCCACCCTCTACACGCAATATGGAAGTAAAACTAGTAAATAATTAACTTTTAATATTTTTTATCATAAATAACCAAAATTTTAAATTTATATTAGTCAGATCTCAAATTTTATTTGATATATAATCAATTCATATATTTTAAGAATACTTTACTCATAATATTTATTTTATTGACATAAATATCCTTAATCTAACTTTAAATTTTTTTGTGTTTTATATAATGAATGATATTTTATTTTAAAAAAAATATTTATAATAAAAAATATATTGGATAAAACAAATATTTTAATTTTTAATAGAATGTGACAATCTCAAATTAAAATTTCAAATATATATATATATATATATATATATATTATTTTTTTTATTTTTTATAGCATAAAATTTAATTTCCTTTTTAATTGTAGAAAATTTAATAAAAAAATATTTTTTGCATTTTTAGCTCATAAATAGTATATTTTTATATTCTATTTAATAGTTATTAGTTAATTTTATTTTTTAATATAAATATAGTAAAAAATTGTGAGTTTTATTTATTATATTTTTTGTATTAGTAAAAATAAATGTTATATGTATTTTTGTTATTATCTAAGAAAATAATAGAATTTGATTATAATTGTTATAAAATTTTAAAAACTTGATATTTTTTATATAATTTTGTAAAATTGGTTATTTTTTAAAGAAAACTTTAAAATGTGATGATATTTTCCCAAAACATTAAACTTGTTCTTACTTGGCTCAGGCTTGGCTTGTTCTGACCTCCGGCTCAATCACTCATTAGACAAGCCCTAATACATTAGACAAGCCCATTAATATAACAATAAAGTAGTAAATTGGGTTATATCAATCTCTGTGTTGAAAAACAAGGCATAATCGAGCTGTTCATATTTTGCACTTCTTCACATTTTTTTATACCTTCCAAAGCTAGAACTCAACTCAAGAACAATAAAAGATTTTCAACCTTAATTTGAAAAATATAATTATTTGTTATTTAAAAAGAGTAAATTTTTCTAAAGCTTAAGTCCACAACCCCAAATCCATCCTCCGAGGTCTAAACTGTGGAGGGGGAAAAAAGACTTGAAGGGTCAGGTATTCGGGGGGATTGATAGTCAAGAGCTAAAAACATACAACCCTATCTCCCAAAAAAAAAAAACAACCCTATGGTACTTGATGAAGAGGTCATGGCCTACCTTTTCCCCAATCAAATATTTTATAAGTAGCAGTTGAACTGAAGAGGATACCCATCAACCTCCTTCCACACTGATAATAATACGAGTAAACCTATGTACATGTATGGATGTAAAGCAATCACATTTTTCACAAATTGTTCTAGCCGTGACCAGGCAACACTTCCTGGAGAAAATGTGACAAATGACACTTGAAATTTTAGCCCACTGATCTGAAGTTGTGTTCACATCGAAATACACAAGACATAAGTTAATTAGATTATAAAAACTACACCAGAAGTTTTTGTTCATAAGCAAAATCTTATGGCTTTATGCATGCATTTTCGCATCAAACACACAAGACATTAGTTGATTAGGTTATAAAAACTACAACCACAGTTTCTTTCTATTGCAACCCTAATACACATTCGTAAAACCCATTGTGAGACCATCATCTTTCCAAAATGGAACGAAGAAGCAAGCAAACCTCAAGTGCCACACACAAACCTTCACGGCTTTATCTTTCTCCGTACAGTCTCTAAGTTCAGATTTGCTCCATACATCTTATCTAGAGCTTCTGAGCACCAGCCATGACCATCATCTAAAGTAGTCATCCTCACTTCAGAAAATGGTGAAATCGGAACTGGGGAAGTTGGATCCAGAACACCTGCCACCAACCTCAAGACATTTGAGGCGTCTATATCCATGCAAACATTAATTTCAAAGGATCCCTTTGGCCCTGGGGGAATCACACCAACCTTAAAGAAGCCTAGCAGTTGGTTTCCTCCGACCTTTTTCTCTTCTCCTTCGTACACTGCAATTAGAACCTCGGTTTGATTATCATGGGCAGTGGTGAACAGCATGTCCTTCCTTACTTGTACAACTGCGTTCCTTTGAATAATTGACACAAAATAGTCCCCGTTTACACGTATTCCAAGACGAAGTGGAGTTGCTTGAATGGTAAGGAGGTCTAAAGTGCCCAAAGGATCTGAGATTCCAGATGCAATAGCTCCTTCTAAAGCCAAACCATGTACTGCAGCCTCTAACACATTCATCCCTTTATAAGGTGCCTCTTTCTTGCATAGTCCTAAGATAAAGCTTTGAATTCTAGGTATGTTAGAACATCCACCAACAAGAATTACATCATCTAGATACTCTTCCTCCATCTTTGCATCATTTAAGCATTGTGTCACCAAACTCTCGCATCTTGAAAAGACATTTTCATTAACCTCCTCAAATTCTTTCCGAGTTGACTGTTCTACATATTTTCGTTCCGTTCATCAAATCAACATTTACTTGCACTGAATCTTGGGAAGACAACTCGTGAATCGCATCTTGTGCAGCAATCGTAAGTACGCGCAATGACTGAATTTCATTTAAACAATACCTTCCACAAAGGATGTTGTCGAATTCCGGCATAAGAGGTCTCACGGTGTTCTGAAGCAAATCCTCTCCTATTGCAGTTCCAGACAGAGCTTTGACCTGTGAAACTCCACCTGCAGTAGTAGTAAGAGCAACATCACTATTACCCGCACCCATGTTAAAGACTAAAGCTACTTTCTCAGAACCACTGTCCCTCATGTCGTGCACAGCTTGCCGATGCTGCTGAGCATATACAAGGGCCACAGCTGATGGCTCAGCCAAAAACCTTGGTACATGTAAACCGGCTCTTGTGCATGCTCATTCGATTCGGGTCTGCTGAAATTGACTAAATGAGGCAGGAATTGTGAAAACAACATTCTGGACAGCTCTCTTCAAGTGCGCCTCAGCAATAAGCCGGAATTCCACCAAAAAGACAGCTAGGACTTCGTCAACCTTGGCAAATCTCCATGCATTGTTCACCAAAGCAGTAACAAATGGTCTAATTCCAATACCCAAAGTTTGCACCAAGAAAGGAACATTCTTGCTTGATTGAATCACTCGATCAGTATCAATTCGTCCAATCAGGCGTTTCATATTGAACACAGCTCGTCCCTATAATATTTCATTTTCATCATGTCCCAGCTTTTCATTAACACCTCCAACAGGAATTTCATTGTCAAACATGACATATGAGCGCAATAATCTCTTGTTTTGAGTGCCCTTCAACATTACAATCTCTGCACCATTCCACACAGCAACACTGCACTGATATGTCCCAAAGTCTATGCCCAAGGCCGGTTCAGTTAATGCATGATCATGTTTAACATCACTAGCTGCTTCACTGTCAAATGCCATACTGGTAGGAATTTCAGCAATTGATCTGCGTAATAAACAGTCGAGAGTAAAGTACCAAATTTTTGTTGTGCAGTACGTAGCTTAAAATATCAAGATCAATTAACACAGACAATGTATAATTTAACACAACGATATCACTGACCAAATATATGTGAAAACGAAATAAATGTAATAACCATTCATTAAATTTAATCTGAGATCCAGGATCAAGCCTCCATGAGCTAAGATGCAAAAAATCTGCCTTCCCATCAGCAACAGAATATTTTAAGGAAATGCCTTACAGATTAGATTTGAATGTCAAAAATTAATTACAGAGAACTATGAATCTACAACTTCTGAGTTGATTTTAATAGGTAACCACAAAGAAAGATCATGATTGAAGATTAGAAAATGATATGAGTCACCACACATTTAGATTGGCCTCTATAGTCTTCATATACACAATCATGAATCATGATTAGCCATAGTACAGACTCTAATTGATTCTTTGAAGAACTAGAACTAAGTTAATGGGCCTTCTCATATACAATAATCGAGATTATGATATCAGACTTTTAATACACATGTATGCAGTGTCTTTTCTTCCTCAAGGAATTGATTAATATTGTTCTTTTTTCTAACCAGAGACATGCCCTCAAAGAACATATTTCAAGGAACATCTAATACACCACCACATATGGCTCAACTTCATCAGATTAAGGTTAAAAAACCTCTGCAAGTATGATTAACACATGTCCCGATCTTTCACTAGCGATCTAAAATCCAACGTACAAGTAACTAACCAGAACTTTCACCTAACAGGGCAACAAGATTTTAGATGAAACATCGGCCCATAATGATAGGAACAAATTTTAACAAGCACCCGCGAGTCAAGCCGTGTGCAGAAACACTAAAAAAAAACAAATTGGAAGCAGGCATTAATGGTATATGCTCATAGTGATAACATATTAACAATATAATGACCAACTTACGGAACTGCTACTGATCAAATTTGTTGAATATTATTAAACACTAAAGGAGGACGAACAGAAGGCATAGATTGCTTAATATGTACAAATGACGTTGATCATCAGGTGAAGTGAGCAGTCGTTTCCAGAAGGATCTGCAGTACAGGAAAGTGTACCTTGCATGGTCGCCATTGTTTGACACGTTTGCGGTGCTGAATGGTGTATATGAGTTGTGTGCAGTGCACTGCATGATTTTGGCCGTGAGATGTTAGAGGGGACGGCTTGATCTATAGCATTTGGGAAAATATATCATATAGCCAAATTTTATATTTTTAAATAATTAAAATTTTACATTTATAGCAGTCATATATATACATAACTTTTATCCATTATTTACTTTAGTATCAAATAAAAATAAAAATTATGGCTATTTTTATCATTAAATAAAAAATGATGAAATTTGATCATGATTGATATAAAATTTTTAAAAATGATTATATCTAATATAATTTTATAAACTTAACTATTTTTTTAATTTTTTTAAAAAATCTGACTATTTATGATATTTTCTTTACATTTTATTGGGAAAAATATTCACCGAATTTCAGAGCTCAGATATTTAAGTTTGGTTCAATTCCATCTAGTTTGTATAAAATCATTATTTAAAAATTTATTTGTAAGGTATAATTTTTAAAGTACCACCTATTGTTTGGATTGGATATTAATAAATATTTTAAATCATTTGTATATTCAGAAAATGTCTCTTAAATTTAGAAAAAGTTTCTTCCTGCCAAGTCAATCCGATCATTTCATTATTAAGACAATTTAGATTAGATTTAATTAAAAAAAAATGGTATTGATCGGCACTAGGCAATGAGATCCAGATCCTCGGACACCTTAACGGTGGAATGATTGTCGAAGAAAAAGACTATATTATCTGGAATTTAACTCTTCTAACTCCAATCGTCTATGGTTAGTATAAAAAAAATTGATACTAATTAGAGGCGACAATAACTATGTATTTTGCCACTCCATTGGCCGATGATGCAGTGATTTGACTTCTCTTGACCGTTGGAGATTGATTCGGGAAGGGATACTTTTTTTAACCCCGGACTCAGGTAATTAGATTCATATATATTGGCATAAATTTTGACCAAGCCCGATGAATCCTCCAAGAAGGGTGGTGAGATTTAAGGAAGCGATCCCTGAGATTGGAAATTCTAACTCAAACCCAGCGGCGTTCGGTAAGCAAGTAAGCAAGTAAGCAAGCAACCCAGATATTTCTTCCCGCTCCTTATACAAGAGCCAACCAAATATCTCAAACTGCTAGCCAGCTGCAGCTCAAGCTATAGCCACCCCCAAGAGCTTTGTGAAATTAAGCTCCTCGTATCTAACTAGATATGTCGAGTTCTCCAACACTCTACTCCACGTACACTTACTTCCACATTTGCCTCACCACACACTTCGTCTCGCAGGGCTGCACTGTACTCTCTCCAAGAGCTGCGGCCAAGGACCTCTACTTCAACCATGACGCGTCAACAATCAAGAAAGTTGAGGTTGTAGTTGACTTAAAGTTTGATACATGAATGTTTAGTTTGGTGGTGATGAATATTTTTTTAAATGGTTAATGGGGGATCCAGGCAGGAGTTAGCTTGGTGGCGAGATTGGTTGGTGTAACATTGGGTCCTAAAGGAAGGAACGTGGTGCTGGAAAACAAGAAAGGTCCTCCCAAAATTGTCAATGATGATGTTACAGTTCTTAAGGAGGTAAATTTGAACATTGGATTGTTACTCTCTCATAGTTGTGATGACCAGATGTTTCCGTTTTGGTCCATATTTGATGCTTGATGATATGCCAGAAGAACACTTGCTTAGATGATGCTGCTTGATTAAGTTGTGTGCAAAATGAGATTTGGGGTAAATGATTTTGATGATGTTGCTTTGTATTGATTTGCAAGGTTGAATTGGAAGATCCCTTGGAGAATATTGGTGCGAAGCTAGTGACGCTTGCTGCTGCAAAAACCAATGGTCTGGCCGGGGATGGTACAACTACCTCTGTTGTCTTGCTTATGGCCTAATCGCAGATGGTGTCAAGGTGGTTTATTGTCTCTGCCTTCTATTGTGGTTCTTAACTAATATTCTTGTTCTCTTTGCTCATTGGGAGAAACGAACAAAAATTATTTGATATCACAAAATAGTTAAACATTGATCATTGCATCTAAGAAAATCAACAGTTGATCATTCTCATGAGTTATACCCTTATGACTTAAAATTTTGTCAGGCAGGCATGATTATTTTCTTAATCCAATTTGTAAATTCCTAACGCATGAAAGTTTAGGTCATTGCTACAGGGATGAATCCTACTCAAATAGCTCGTGGAATTGAGAAGACTGCTGAAGCCCTTGTTCACGAACTCAAGTTGATGTCTAAAGAGGTCTTAATGGTTATTACCAGCAAAAAATTATACAAAATATATGATTCCTCCTTCATAGGGGAATAAAAAAATCTTGATCTAATAAAATGATTAACATGTAGGTTCAAGATCACGAACTTGCAGATGTTGCTGCGGTTAGCGCAGGGAATGATTATATAGTAGGTAATATGATAGCAGAGGCACTCAAAAGTGTTGGAAAACAGGGCCTTGTGACGGTTGACAAAGGTGGACGTACTGAAAACATTATAGAAATCATGGAGGGGATGCAGTTTGATCGAGGGTTTCTGTCTCCATATTTTATAACAGATCATGAGAAATGTCGGCAGAATGTGAAGACTGTAAGGTAAATTTCTTGCATCTTTCTCTGTTATCTCATACTGCAAGACATATAAAGCTTCTTTGCATAATTCTCCTCAAATTCTACAGGGTAACTAGAGAAGATAATTTTTTTCGTTGCAGTTGCTTTTGGTTGACAAGAAGATTACACATGCCCAAGAAGTCTTTAAAATATTGGATAATGCTGTTAAGGAGCAATTTCCCATTGTTATATTGGCCGAAGAGATTGAGAAGGAAGCCCTGACTCCAATAATAAGAAACAAATTGAAGGGAAATTTGAGGGTTGCTGCAATTAAGGCCCCTTACTTTGGAGAACGAAAAAGCCATTGCTTAAATGACATTGCTATCTTGACAGGAGGTAATGCCTTAAAAAAAGTTAGCTATTTGAACCCTGTACCTTTACTCCAAAGTTATGCAGTGTTCAATCTTGTTTTCAAAGAGATATGGCATATAAATTCATATTCCCTTATCTTGTAGGTACTGTGATAAGAGATGACAGCGGGATAGTTCTTGAGAAAGCAGCAAAAGAAGTTTTGGGATCTGCAAAGAAAGTTGTTGTAAAAAAGGATTCTACTCTAATAGTAAGCGATGGAACCACCCAAAACGCCATTGACAAACGTATGGCTCAGATCTGTAGACTTGTTGAGGTGCAGCCTAATCTGCTTCTCAAAATTGTGGTGCAAGAAATAAGAATGTAGAGAGGTTGGTTTTTACCTTATGTGTAGTCTGTAGGACATTCAGACTAAATCGCTAAATCATAATTGATTTGATGAATTAATAGCCAGCAAGATAGAGTTTCTATCTTATTTCACGAAAATGTACGGTATGGTTACAATGCTGCTAACAACACTTACGAAGACTTGATGGCTGCCGGAATTATTGACCCCTCAAAGGTTTTTCATCTTTTATCATGGCCATAATCTTGTCATTAGCTTAGTGGGAAAACAAGATAAAAAAACCCATCTTGAGTTGTTAAGTTATTTTATAAATTCAGTTGCTAATGAATTTGGCATTCCAAGAACTCCCAGAATCTTGCAAATTTAGGTAATTTACAATTTGCTCTAAAATCTCAAGCTGTGAAGAACGAGGGCCATTTAATATTACTTTTAACTTATCTTCATCATTTAAAAAGAAGAATAATCACGATGGGTATTCGTAACTTTTATCCTCACAAAGCAGGTTGTTCGATGTTGTATAGAGCATGCTGCATCTGCAGCAAAAGTCTTTCTCACATGTGATGTAGTTGTTGCTAACATTAGAGAGCTCCTTCGCATGAGCTGACCAAAACCATAGTTGCCTTCTGTGCCCAACTCTTTGAGAAAGCCGGCTATACCTTTCTTGCCCTCACACACTCGAAGGCCTCCAATGAGACGACCTATACTTACATCAGGTATTGCCTCTGTTTTCAAACCTTTACCATAATACAGAGACAGAGTATTGATAAGATGTTTGAATGAGCATGACTGATTGGTGGAGCCGTATTCTTTGTCAAGAGTAGTTTTCGCATCAGATTTTTTTTTTAATTTTTTTTTTCATTAACTACTTGGGAAAGGGTGCATCAACTTATAATGAATCTTCAATGGAACAGAATTTCAGGACGTGGGCTTTAGTGGATTGATTGAATCTGCTTCCATGGAACCACATGCAGAGACTGTTAGTTTGTGACGGCAACACGGTGAAATTGGGGATCAGAGCATTGTATGGACTGGTGCAGAACGCCCATCTGTGCTAGCTTGGATGCCAAATCTGACGGCAATTAATCTATATTTTGAGATGCCGTATGGCGGGTTTTGACGTCCACACATTCAAGCATACCACTCCATATAAATCCGAGAACGAAGCAAAGTGCTTCTTTGATCATCCTTTTACGTCCAATCCTTTACTTAGTATATATATGATCAATCTATTGAGATTCCTTTAAGATGTCAAATTTTATCATCTCCCAAGAGCTAAATAAGTGATTCTCTTCTTCTCTGTGAGGACACACTCCTCCTTCCAACTTGTGGTGGGCGGTGAGAAAGTTACTATGGTGCATGGACGGCTACAAAGCTGCTTCAATGACAATACAACGTATTGGCCCAATATTTAAAGCAACGTTGAAAACACCAAAGGATGACGCATTTGAATATGCTGGATTATAATTAGTCCAGTATATTTAATAGTTCTGGTGCAAAATAGGAACAACGAGTAATAGCTCTTAATATAAAGTAATGTTCACCTAAAGTTGCTGGTGAGCAAATGTCGCATGAGCATGCTCTGTATTTTCAAACAAGAAGAATAATCCATATAAATATTTCATTTAGTGCCTATTGCATCACACTTGCATGCTTAATCCACCTTCCATTGTGTTATAAAATGACCCATAAAATATCCACCCCATGGTGGACTTTTTTTGTGCATGGTTCAGAAATTATTGCAAAGAGAGCAAAAACAAAACTTTCTATCGCTTCCCCGCACCATACGCAAGCCAAAATATGAACTTGACCTGCAAGATGCCCCAAGAGATGAACCAAAAGCCCCCTCAACTAGATCTTCCTTGATCTTGTAAAATCGATATCTGTTGATGAGGAGCAACTCAAATCATGGAGAAAGTTCTTCTAGCCATCTTGCTGGTAATAGTCCTTGTGGTTCTATTTGTTGTTTTGGTCTTAAGGTGCTCCTGTAGAAGTGCATACACTGCTCATGAGGCAAATAAAAAAGAAGGTATTGTAGCATCTGGAACCAAGAAGCTTGGATTTCATGAGAATACCCATGAGGGAACTCACAAGAAGATGCAGAATTACTATGTGATGAGGCATGGGGTGTTGACCACACCATTGTTCAAGTGGTCTGAACATCCATGGCTTGTGAAGGAGGCTGCCAATCAGGGATGGACCTGCTTTGGCTTCAATATTGTCGCTTGGCCTCCTTCCCTCAAAGGGCTGGAGGAAGGCAGTAAACCTGTATTACCCCTTGAAGGATCAGAGCGTATGCAAAAGATTGTATTATCTAGAGAGATGAAAGGCAATTGTAATGGAGTTTGCCTTGCCATGGCCATGTTACCATTGCCTGGTCCAAAACTTGCCAGCTCAATTTTCCCGCAGCAAGCCTACTTTGAAATCATCCTGTCGCATGAAGGAGGAGGAGGTGAAGTGATGGTTTCAGTTGGATTGACCAGCAGCAGAACACCACCTTGTCAACTTCCTGGTAGCTACCCAGGATCAATAGGATATTCTTCTGATGGTTCCGTTCATCTAGATGGTACATGTATATTCCAACTTGCCTTGTTAGTTGCTCAATTAGATTCTTTTCACAGCTAAACTGTTAAGTGTATGGAACAGGACTTAAGCTTGTAAAGGAGACCAAACAAGACGAAGAGGTTAATGTAAGAGATAGGGTGATTGGATGTGGATTTGATCCTAGAAAGAAGAAGGTCGTCTTCACAGAGAACTCTCAAGTGGTGCATGAAATTAGCTGCAAGTTAGAGGATTTTGGATGCCCAATGTACCCTCTATTGAGCACAACAGGTGAAGTCCAGGTAACAGTGAATTTTGGACAGTGTCCTTTCAAGTATGAAGATGCAAATGTGCAGAGGACCCCAGAACCACACCTGGTTCAGCCATTGCAGGTGTCTGCATCGAGCAGAGGATCACTTGTCTATGAAGAAGGATCACTTGTCTATGAAGAAGAGAGCAAAGAACTTTTCTCCATGGGAAGAGTGGATTCCCAGTTCTCCTTTTGGAGCAAGAGTGGTTATGAAGAGAATTGGACACTGGATTCAGACGATCTCTTTGAAATTGTTCTGGACCCAACTACAATTACTCCTTCAACTGATCATAAGAAGTAAGATGGCAGGTTCAAACCGTGGTAGGAGACTCAAAAGCAGACGCCCAGTGAATCAAACATGCAAAAAATGAAATTGGAATATACTTGGTGATTTCCATTAATATTGGCCAGATTAGTATTAGTCTTATTTTTTCGATTGTGTAGGAAAGCATAACTAAAGATATGATGCATTTAGAAACTTTTTATATACTTTCTACATTCAATATTCCTTGAAGTATAAGTTCGTTCTGTTAATCAAAATACGCATTTATCACATCAGAGTTTCTTCAAGGTACAATATCCAAAACAGGACATGAATTTGACAATATAGTTTTACATTCTTAATTTCATCAAGCTTTTCGGTTACTAATTCCTAGTTTCGTTTATTCATCCTCCAACAATAATCGTCACCAAATTGAATCATTATTTAGTTGCACTAACCTTCGTAATTCCTTGTTCAACTGCAACTTTACATTTAATACATTAGTAACTTTCTTAGCAGCTCTTTCCTAATCCTTGAACTTGCTAACACCTTTCCTATCAACTAACTTTCCAATTCCACATTTCCAATTACAACATGAACAACAAACTTTCCTAATAACACAAACATTCCAAATCAAGAAAAATTGTGGGTATCTATATATACCCCATGTCTGTAACACTTTTCCCACACAATCTCAACCTGCGTACCTACATATGTATACCTCAAGGTCAGATGGTTGAGCCCTTGGCTCAGGAAAGCAAAACAAGGCTAGTGGAATCCAAACCTTAGCACCCGATCTTTAAATTAGGGTAAGAGCTTGGTCCCGGCTCCACCATAACCCATTTCGCACAAATCCCACTCCACCTCGAAGTTCACGTCCACCTAGTTCACATGTCGTTGAAGACCTCCTCCTTAAGTCATGATCAAGTCCAAGTTGTCTTAGAAGTCCCACGGTCACCAACAAGTAGACTAAGGCAGAACTTATCGGTCCAACTAGGAAACCTCAACAAAGTTTCAGGATTCAAAATCCCATTTCTCGGTCATGCCCAGCTCCCGACACTGCTTGACCAGCCACTCTCAATGCTCCCAAGACTTGGTTTTCAGTGTGTTTGGTACTCCAACCTAGCGCTACCGAAAATACCATACACTAGTGCCAATGTCCATGCTCAAACTTGATGATCAATCACCAACTCTCGGAGTGCTCGGTACTGCATGATCACTGTCAGTAATCCTTTCTAGTGAATCCTATTAGTAGCAACCAACACTGCTCGAGCAAGATCGGTCTCGAAACTTGGAATCTGTACTTGACATATGAAGGTTAATCTAAAGCTGATAGAACACAGTTGCTCGGTAAGCCCTAAGCAATCCCCGGTAACAACTCCTTGCTACCCGATGAGCTACCCTAGGTCACTGATTACCATCCCTTGCTATTCTCGGTCAAGGTCAACCCCAGTTAGGGTTAGTTAGGGTTGCTAATTGAGTGAGCCAGCTCACGAGTATTTGAGATTTAGCTTGGCTCGACTTGACTCAAAATTTAACATTTAAATCATCGAGCTCAAACTCAACTCAAACTCGAATTCTACGGGTCAAGTTTGAGCGAGTAGTATTCGACTCGACTCGACTCGGTTATAACTCAAAATCGACTTGACATCGACTCGTAACTTGACTCGATAATATAATATAATAATATATATAATATCACTTGCCTACTCAAAATACATTTAAAATCTTAGATAAATCTTATTATTGACTACATATTAGATCAATTACATATAATTATTAATCACCTACTTCCACCACTATCTATATTCTCACAAATAGAGCAATGCAAAATAAAGAAAAAACATTTAAGAAAATCCAAAAATCATCGAAAGTCATCCAAAGCATGAAGTATAGCTAAATTTTTACTTTCGAAACTAGCTTTAACTTCAAACAGAAGTTATCCTATTCAGCAGCAATAGTACAAATTGCATTACCAACTACATACCGATATTAGATCAAAATCATACACGATAATTTTAAATATATAACAAAAATAAGGAGATAAATCAATATCAATTTATGAACACAATATTTACTCAATTACAAATGCGACAAGGGGATATAATTTTGCATTAAAAGATACTTCTTTGGATTCTTCCTAGCTACCAATTTTCAATCGTTTCTTTTCTACACAACTTCCAAAAGGTTCTTCCATGCCTTATTTTCTTATAAAAAACATCACATCCTAATTTTATATTCAAATTTTTAGATCCAAAAGTGAAATAGAGTTCTTTAATATATACTTCTATTGGTTTATTTTCTATGACATATTCAAATACAAGGCATGTTTAAAATTTTAATATTTACTTCTATTAGTTGTTAACTTGTTATGGCTTTGGTAGTTATTAGAATACACCCATGAACTTCATTCAGTGGGCATGATACTAAAATACATTTATTCTTTTTACATAATTTACTTATTTTTATTTAATCTAACATCTCACAATAGATGATATTTGTTAATTTTTTTCCAAAATGAAGGTTGAATAAAACCTATCTAAATATGGATGAATGATATAAAATATATACTTTTGATAGTTTTTTTTTTCAATTTTGGGTTTACAATTCTATGCATTTTATTTTTTTAAAAAAATATATTATTGAATAGTGTCTTAGTTAATTTGTAAAAAAAATTGAAACATGGTTGAAACTTATAAAGACCTTTTATTATTGAGATAGTTTATATAAATATGTTAATAGACTCTTTTTGTTAATTTTAATCTCTATGACCGTATATTTTTTTCTTAAATGAGCTACTTTCGATCTGATGATCAAGCAAGTTTCGAGTTCCCAAATGAACTAGTTTCGAGTTCCTAAATGAGCTGGTTTCGAGTTCCTCAAAATTAAACACTTTAAGTGTATTGAAGCTCAAGTCAAGCTTAAACAAAATAAAAATGCTCGAGTCAATTTTGAACATATATATTCAAAACTCGTTCGATCTCGAGTTAAGTTCAAACGAACTTCTAACTATTCAAGTTGAGTTCGAGCACAAGCTGAGCTTGGCTCGCTCGTTCGCTCGTTTAACAACCCTAACCCCAATCATGCTCGATTCCACTCCTTGGAACCCGATAACATTCGTAGGTGTTATAATAACCTCCTCACATCAATGCCCAATCATCCTTGCAACTATAACACACATTAGCATCAGTTAATTGTTTCCACCATTTGGATAACATTGACTATCCTTCGTGAACTTGAGACAACTATGGATAACTATCAAATCCTAGGTGTTTGAAAGGTCCATGAACTAGACATGCAATAACGTTGTAACACCCCAAATCCGGTTCACGCTTATGAACCGAACTGGCATGTTACGGCCCCGGTTAGGTCGGCTAACCCTTACCCAACTCCTATGGATCCAATCTCAGCATCTTAAGATGAAGATACGATTTACCATGTAAATGTGAAATGTATAAAACCCTAGCAGGATACTACATGGATGACATGACACTCAATTCATACGAAAATCACGACTTCAATAAATTCAAATAAAATTCTAAATTAAGACGGCAGAGTCTCCCCTGAAAGTGTAGTTAGGGCCACCATGTCCAAATAATATAAGTACAAACATACAAGTATATAT
>JAVDBV010002413.1:0-13749 GCA_032619315.1 Piper longum
TACTAGCTCACTGCAGGCCAGCCATAGCTACATGTGATTGGATCAATGCCTAGTATACCAAAAAAAATAAATTATTGTCCACGACAGTCACCGCTAGCCAAGGTTGACTACCACAGGCAAGACTTGGCCATCTTCGGATTAAATTCAACCGGGGGACAACTAGGTCTACCCTGCAATTGCTAGACCTGACTACCAAATCCGATAACTACCATTAATTTTTGTTTTAGACCTTATTGGATTTAACCGTCGTAGGTCAAGTCTAACCATCTTGTGGTGGAAGGGGGAGAGGGGGGGGGGGCGTCTATGACTGGTTGGGCAAGGGAAGGGTAGCTAGAAATGGTCGTCGATGCCATTATCACATGATTATATTCGGTCATCTTTATAATTTTACAGTCAAGTTTAAATTTTAATTTTTTTAAATCAGATCTAACCATTTTTATAATAAAAATTGGGCAAAATTTTTTTCCATAATATATATATATAATCTATCATATGCACGTGTAGTAGAAAACGCTTCCTTGGTGGAGGAAAGCTGCTCCTCTTCTCTCCGTCGGCCGCCGCCGGTTCTCCGGCTGCTGCATGCCGGCGGTCTTACATGGCCGCTCTTTCTCGGCGGCGCCACTACCACCAACCCTACCACAGCCACCACCACCTCAAGGCCGGCCGGTACCATAAAATCTCCGTCCTCTCATTCCTCTCCGGCGCCGCGCTCCTCCTCCTCGCCCTCATCTCCTTCCTCACCCCGGCGCCTCCTTCTGCTGACCACCTCTTCGCCCACCTCGTAAGTCGACGCCGCCTTTTCCTTTACCGTGGTTTCTTCGTTTCGTCCATTTCTGACTAGTTTCGGTTGTGTTTGTCGTTGCCTTACGTTGCAGAAGAGAACGAAGAGCGCAGGCCCAGATGCTCGCCGAAGCGTCATTGAAGAGGAGGCCTTTCGGGTTCCGGTGGGTGTGCCTCTTTGCTTTCCATTACTTTTGGATGTATGTTCAAAAAATGAAAATTGTGATTTTTCATTTTATTTGATTTTGTTTTTGTTGTTTATTGTGTTTACTTGTCTTGAAGATCATGTCTTCCTCATGCCATTTTCGTTTTCTCTCGATTGGTTCAATAGAGTGGTGGAGGTAACGTTGGGAAGGATCTCTGGAGGTCGACTTCGTCCAAATTCTATTATGGATGTAGTAATTCTGCCGGCAACTTCCCAGGTTAGTCATTTGTTTTGTTCTTTATTACATATGTACATATAGTTTACTTCCATTACTTCTCTATTATGCACAATCTTTTTTTTTCATTTAATTTATCTTTGAATGATGCCTTTTTTTGTTGTTGAAGAGGTATGAATTACAACTCATTAGTGTTCAAGGTTTTTTTTTCCTGATGTTGTTATTCACTTGTTCTCTGCCGTTTGTAAACGTGGTTATTTTGTTTTCTTGCATTGCTTTGTAGATATGTTTTATTTTTCAATTTCTTAACAGTAATTGTGGCCTGTGAAACAGATGCTGATGTTGTGACCCAATCCAATCGGTATTTGATGATTGCTACCAGTGGAGGACTGAATCAACAAAGGACCGGAGTATTATTTTGCCCCTTGCAAAAAAGATCCTTTGCTTGTTTGATTTTCTTCGGAATTTTGTTACACTATTGCTCTGTTTCTTATGTTGAAAAAGGAGTAAGGGCCATCTCGTTCCTCAAAGGCTTCCGCATGTGCGGGGTGTGGGGAAGGGTTGGACTTGGTCCACAAAGTGTTCATTGTGGCAGCCTTACCCCTTGCCCTACATTTTACTCTGTTTCTTATATATCTTCTAAATTGATCTGCGATGCCCCTCATAACACAGTTTATTCGGACATGGTTTATAATTGTTTGAGAGGTTGATCTTCTAATTTTTTGCTTAAGCTGTCGGAAGATGTATTTATGTTCTCTGTTTGATGTAGATAACAGATGCTGTGGTGGCGGCCCGTATCCTGAATGCCACTCTTGTCGTCCCTAAGTTGGACCAGAAATCCTTTTGGAAAGATGCTAGGTTTGTTATATATCTTGACGCTGCATTCAATTAAAACTGTTTTTTTTTTCTTGAAGTATTTTCTAAATAATATCTTAAATTGATTATGTGCAGTGACTTTGATGAGATTTTCGATGTAGATTGGTTCATTTCGGCCCTTTCTAGGGATGTTAAGATTATTAAACGACTACCCAAGAAGGGTGGAAAAGTTATTGGAAGTCCATACACCATGCGCGTTCCAAGGAAATGCACACCTAAGTGCTACCAAAATCGTGTATTGCCTGTCCTTTTGAAGAAGCGAGTAAGATTTTGTTTGACTTCTCGCATCAATATTTCATTTTGTGCCAACATTCTGAACATTGAGAAAATAAAATCATTGGGTTCATTGATTTAGACTCATGCATGTTTAAATTTGATGTCATGCTTCAATATAGAAGCATCTTGGTCTTCATGGTTACCAGTGCAATGAAATGTATGTACTAATTTCCTTATCAACCGTCATCATGCCAGCCTATTCTAAAAAGATTAATGGTGACAACGACGACTATGGTTTATACGAAATTTACTCTGATAGACATGTTCTATTTTTTACTTGTTATGAAGTAATGCTCAAAACGTGCAAGCATTCAATAGAACTGAAGCTGTGTCCGAATATCTGATTGTCATTGCTCTCTTGGTCGTATTAGATGAGAAATTTTTACATCCTTTCTGTGGATTTCATTGGCTTAATTTGTATGTTGTAAACAATGTAGGTTGTGCAGCTGACAAAATTTGACTATAGACTTTCAAATCGGCTAGATATAGATTTACAGAAGCTAAGATGTCGAGTCAATTATCACGCTTTGAAATTCACTGATCCTATTATGGAGATGGGTAGAGTACTAACTCACAGAATGAGAGAAAAAAGCAATCATTTTATTGCCTTACACCTGAGGTAAGACTTCTAAAGATAGTGTTCTTGCATTAGAATCAATGATCATCTCGCATTGGGATATAGGTGGGAGTTTTTTAGTAAGTGTTGCCTGTCTTTGTTTCCAGGTTTGAACCCGACATGCTTGCATTTTCTGGATGCTACTATGGGGGAGGAGATAAGGAAAGAACCGAACTCGGGGAAATCCGAAAAAGATGGAAGACATTGCATGTATAACATGAAATAGTTGTATTTTATTTGGATTATTGAACCAGAGAGTGAGAGGTCAATATTTTTGTTTTCTTGGTGTAATTCATAATTCATATCTTCTACCCTGCAGACTAAAAATCCCGAGAAAGAAAGAAGACATGGGAAATGCCCTCTTACTCCAGAAGAGGTCGGTCTTATGCTGAGAGCTCTAGGTTTTGGGAGTGACGTTCATATCTATGTTGCATCGGCATTAATATATGGATCTGATGAAACTTTAGCACCTCTCAGAGCACTCTTTCCTAATTTCCACTCTAAAGAATCTCTGGCAACAAAGGAGGAGTTGGTCCCTTTCTCTTCATTTTCTTCTCGCATGGCGGCATTGGATTTCATTGTTTGTGATGAAAGCGATGTATTTGTGACCAACAACAATGGGAACATGGCAAGAATATTGGCTGGTCGAAGGTAAGGTGACTTCTAAATGCAAACGGGAAACTATGAAGTATGAACTTGTAGGTTATTAGCTCACTTGAACATCTTTTATGTGATTTGCTCTAATTCATATAGTTGTTTGAAATGTGTCTAGTTGTGATCATAGCTGTGTTGTGATTTTAGTATTGCACTCTATCAAAATTTCTGAAGTATTTAACTCTGTTGGTTTATCTCTCAGGAGGTACTTTGGTCACAAGCGGACAATACGACCTAATGCGAAGAAACTGTATTCCCTTTTCCTTAAAAGAGCAAGAATGACTTGGGAAACATTTGCCTTAAAGGTAAGAACTAGTCAGAAAGGCTTCATGGGTGAGCCAAATGAGGTAAGGCCTGGTAGAGGGGAATTTCATGAAAACCCTTCTGCGTGCTTATGCGAAAGGACTGAGGTGAAAGCTCAGATGAAACTTGAAGCAAACAGGCCAGGGGAGTCATCTGGATACCTCTCAGATGAAGACCCCGAGTTGTCTGATCCAGATTATCCTGATGCTTACTTAACACCTAGCGATAGAGTACTTCCAAACGACACTGAATTTGATTATGAACCATTCATCAAGCCTGAAGATGCTGAACTGGATGACCTACTTTCAGACTAGGACAGAGTTGTGCCGAGTGCGATCCCTTTATTTAACCCACCATTATTTCTTGATTTTTTCTAGGCATCTCTTGTAATCCTTCATCAGAAAATGCATGATGGGAGGATCCAATTAAGTCCATCGCTTCATGTATAGAAACATGGACAACTGTACAGGCCATATACCAGTTTTGTTCATGCACAGTGATGTGTTAAAAAGATGGTACTCAGAAACCAGATTTCGGTGTACATTTTTTGGTACTCTTTGCTGAGCGAGCTCTGACTGTTCACAATTTCACATGTACGATGAGAGCATTTAGAGGTGACAGTTCATAGGGGGTGCCAAATTCATACGTTCAATGCCACATGTTTCACCCTCGAAAGCTCCAAAATTTCATGGGCCGGCCTCAACGCCACATATTTGTCTGAATCAACTTGGTCGAGTTTCGCGATGCAAGGGCGATGGACCCCTGGCCACCAAGCAGCGCCCAAGCCATTGGAGGGTACATATTGAGCACATCATTGAGCAACACGAAGTGCATCTCTCGATAGAAACAGTACCAGCAGGGAGTGAAGTACATGATAAACTACCACTATAGTTGCAACGACAACAATAAGGAATACGAGAATCGAGGACGATGGGTAAGCATAAACAGACGCCAAGGATTTTCAATGCTATTTAAGACATTTCAAAAGGAAGTTGGCAGATGAAACTGGAGGAGAAAATGAACATCTGCCAAAAACTTACAGTTCTAAAGAATATTCAAAACAAAACTTGGTTGCTCGGGGGAAGCCAGTGTGGTCAATTGCTAAACAGTAGGAATTTTACACAATTGCAGCCTTACAAAATAGTAAAATTTGTCCCAAGCCACAATGAAAGAAGAAAGGTAATCCACGGAGGACATGCTTCATATTTTGGGGAGATAAGGCTCCCCTGACTCCATTAACTATCTGCAAGTAGCGAGCAAGACGATTGATTAATAGAATATCTTAGTGCCAGAACTATTAATAATCAGAATAAAGAAAATCTGAATGTTGGAGAGCTAATAAGTGATAAAAGTTCATAAAAAGTCTGGTTCCATCACTGACGTCATAATATGGGTCAACCAGGCTTGCATTTCATGCTCTTCCTTCACCATGAAGTACAAGGCCATCCACAGTAATTGGAAACTCTACAAATTGTCACTTGATTGTATTAATAAACAATTATAAGGCTGAGAACCATGTAAAACCTGCACCATTTTAATGTAGGTTGTAACATTTCGACAAAACCATCAGTTCTAATGACTGCAACATCCTGTCATGTCTCCTAGACAAAACATCACACTAAGACAAAAAACCACATTCTCGGTCTTCTCAGAAAATTATATGAAAACTTCAATACAAGGTATCAATTCCTAACAACTCATCATTATTATTATTATTATTTTGCTAAAAGTCTTGCACTCATGCACGAATGGTTATTAATTTTGCAAGGAAGCACCCTAAGTGTCAAATATGATTCATTAATGGAACATCAAATTATATATCTTTTTTGAAAGACGAGTATTTGTAGCATTATACTTACCCTTCCATCATAAGACAACGATGCAAAAATCCAAGGTTCACGATGGCTCCATGCGATTCCTGAAATTTCATACATTGAATGTGTCATAAGAAATATGAACCACGTTGAAAACCAAGTTTAGTTTATACTGCATTGAAAAGAGATACTTTCTTTTTTATTTATGCTTTAACTTCTGGAAAATTGATGCAGGATCCTAAGCATTGCAATTCCACATACAAGAAGAGAATACAAAAAATTATACAAGGACAATAAGGTGCGGGGCTACACATTTTCGCACAAAAAATCATCAAAAAGAAGATCATCAACTACAAACTCAATTCTTTCAACCTAAACCACAAACTTTCAGAGTCATGAACAACGTTGTGAAAGAAAATACCAGAATGTTCATAAGAACCAAGCTCATAGAAGAAAGAGAAGTTTAGGAAATTAACATAAACGCTATCCTCGGTCACTGTAGGAATTGAGTAACGGATCAGCATGATGTGTAGGTGAGTCTAAACTGCAGACAGAAAATTCAATCTCAATAAACAGAAGGTAAAAGACTAGAGATTAGACTACATTACTATTTCAGAAATATAACTGGGATTAGGCGGAAGACACTGGTGATAATAACAGTTCAAAATATCTCTCAAAGGTAAGAAAAAAATACCTCTCAGCAGAATAGTCATTCTCATTCACTGAAGCCATGCATAAGTTAACTGCCGAATCCATCCCAGCACTCTGTAGAAATAGGCACATTCGATAAGTAATTAGCCCAAAATGGAGCATGCTTTTATCTTACAAACAATGTATGAAACCACATTCTAAGTTGCACTTGTGCATGTGAGAATTGGCTTAGAGGATATTTGTTGTACAATCTTTCTCCAACAGTTTTAAGTTGAAGGCTGTAAAATGCTTGAAGACCTCTAAGAAGAAATGAAAAAGTAGAAGTGAGAGAAAGTACCAAAATAAGATTGTCATGCACAGGATTATGTTGAACAACCCATGTCCTACCAACATAACAAAACACAGAAGAAAAGTTAAGAGGCAAATGAATACAAATTTACATTTTAGAAGTTTTGCAGAATCTCTGGGTATATTACTGACAAAAAGGAAAGGACATATGAAGCTAGTTGGGAAAAGCAATACCAATGTGTATGCCCGGGAAGGTCTTTCAAGTAAGTATTTGGCATCCTAAGGTCCCATATGTGTATACCTGCTTCCTCCTCTGCGGTGGCCTGGTCATGAGCATATATAGAGTTAATGGAAAGTGAATAATATACTATTCACGGTAAGTTTCAAACTGAAAAGAGTCTAGAAACTTTAAAATTGAATAAACAGGAAAGGGCAGTGAAACCCACAGTATCTTACAAGTGTGAATTGTTTCTGGGGGTTGAAATCTGCAAAGCAAACATGAGCATGTTCTATAGAGCTTGCCTTCCTGAAGTTAATTCCATATTTAAGCCAAATGATTATAAAGTGAGCGTGAGCAGCTGCCAGTTTTTTGACAGATAATGAATTTTGTGATGAATTGAAGATATACCTTACTTCCTTGCTATTAACAGATCAAGTATCAACTCAAACGAAAGTAACAGCAGCCATTTATTCATCATGAACATTTAGTGAAATTTCCAACGATTTTACTCTGTACTTTAAGCAGACTAATTAATTGACCACGCCGCAATAATATTTTACCAAAGTCATGGCCCAAGCAAGTATCAAAGGAGGCGAGGAATTGCAAAAATAGAGTAAAATAGAGGGGAAAGGATATTTAATACTGCTTAGGTACTATAGAAACGATACAAACATATAGGAGCAATTTTCAATTGGTTTAATATGCATTGCTGGAGAGTTATTTGAAGGAAGAGAATATGGATATCTGGATATATGGGTCAAAATGGCTATAAGCTATGCCTAAGTGTAGAAAGGGAAACCCTATCCCCAAGCACATCCATTTGCAACACGGCAATAATCATGATAATGATAATCCAAAGAAAAAGAATATAATCAAGAATCATTCAACTGGACTGCCAAAGATGCTATAAAATTTACACCAATGTATATAGACAAGTGTTTGCCATGGACAGAGCAATCAAATGATAAGATGACTATTTATATAGATAAAAAAATTATCTGGATTTCTATCTGTCTCTAATTAAAACATGTGCATTTTTTCTGCATTTGTTGAAGTATGGTGTGGAAATTATGGTTGTCAACTATCCCACTTCATATTTGAAATAATGCTGCAATCACCACATATTATATTTCATCAATCAAGGGTCTGAACCTTGAATCTGGACAATTTCCTTCTAAATATTTTAGAAACAACTCAAGCTATTTATTTTATTCGCTTTTTCAGAGCTGCTTTAACAATTGGGAGAGTGATAGCATCTTTTTCCTATGACGTAAATAATTTCTACCTCTAAAAAGGAGAAGAAGGTTTATATTTCATACTGCGCAGGTCCCAAAACTGAATTGACGAATCACAAATTCCTGCAACCATATTCTGGTCATGTGGGTCCCACACTCCACCTGATAATTTATGTAACATTCCTGTAGGTTCACCTGACGATACATAAATTAAAAGATCTGAAGAAGGATCAGCATAAACAGTAAATGGTTTAATTTTCATGGACAACTGGAACAAACTCCAACTTACATGAAAATAAGCAATAAGTAGTTGGTCAAGGGGAAAAAGTGTATCAAACCTTTGCATTCTTTGCTGAAGTATCCAAGCTCCATAAATAGATATTTTCTTCATCGATGCTGATTAGCTTTTCATGTACTCCAGATGGCCACCAAAGAATACTGTTTATAAATTTAAAACAATAATTATTCTATGACAAAAGAACGAGGAACAATGGAGAACGAGGAACAATGGACTAATTAAGAAACCTATTACATATAAGTTGTTTTTAAAAAAAAACATCTCTAATGAGCGTGTGTGGCGTAAAATCTATAAACATTGTTACTGATCAAGAAACCATGGACTAGTACACATGAAATAACTCATAATTATCACATAGAAAACACGTTGCCATTAGATTAAAATATTGAAACAGTAGTATTGTCTTAAAAATTATTTTTTAAGTGAAGGGCACAAGTAGAAACTGTATGCATGCTTTATCTCCAAAATATATGATACACATTTACAGCAGTCACAGGGAAACATGAAACTGATAAGAATCAACTTCCATTCAAAACAGCAAAAACAGGAAAATAAATATTTTGTAAACAGCTACGGACACATTTTTTCTCTCTGGGGATGATAGTACCCTTCCAGGAAAAGTTATAATAAATTCCACCAATTTTGAGAGTTCAACATCTGTAGTTTTGAATTTTTTGTTTAGGACAAAGAAAAAAATAAAGGAAAAGGAACCTACAATTTGATTTTAGAAGAATGGCTATCAAAAGAAACAATTTCTTCTAACTGTGGGGCATTTGTTTGGCCATGCGCTTCAGGAATTTCCCAAACTGAAGCACCATAAGTTTCCCCTGAAAGCAAAAAGGCTAACAATTAGACTGCAGAATTAAGCTTAATAAAATAACTTTTAGAGCAGAAAACTAAACCAGCATATTTCAAACTGATCACAATTAAGTATTTTGAAGAAAAAACATTAGGAGTGTTCAAGATGAAAGTGCAAACAACTGCTTTTGACGCTTGAGGACATCAGACCACTTGCCCAAGTGCTGACACTTTTAAAATGATAACAAACGACTTTTTGAAGACATACGAGGATAAATATACGCCCAAAAGCTTATGACCAAGGGCAGTAGTAATTTTCTTCAGATCTATCAGATCACATAGCAATGAGGACACAAGGTGTAAAACAAAGTCTTTGAAAAATTCTCCCAAACTAAAACAAACCAAGAAGACTCCTCACAGAATGTCAGAATTCTCTAAACTCAAAATTGTGGCAACTAACAGCTTAGTACCGACCTAGTAGGTAGCTTTTACATGATCTTTGCAAGAAGTAAATTACCGTCCAATAACATTTAAGCGATCTAGAATTTTGATAATGTGCATCTTATTCAAAGTCTGCTACAAGTCCAAGCAACCAGCTCGAAGGAGAGGGAGATGGCCGGCGACGAAGATGGAGTCAACTACGGAGGGGTCGGGGCCGGCGACTGGTTTCGGCCACCGATGGCGGGCCCGGATTACAAGTGTCCGTCTAAGGGTTATAAATGTGGTCTATCTTTTTTTAACTATTACTATTATAATTAAGTGCATGTCAGCTGCAAAAATAGTAATACTTAGTAAGTAGAGTGTATTAAACATTATACTTAATATGAATTATCGTTAATTAGATGCGGCTTCCAAACCGAAACTTTATAAAATAGAAAAGCCACCTTATAATTGGCCTTACCTTGGAATTGACTTTTTTATTAATAATAATAATAATAATAATATAATAATAATTATTATTTTTCTTTTTTTTCTTTCAGATTAAAGAAATGGCCTCCGTCTTGTTTGTCTAGTCTCCTGTTTTAGGTTTGTATGAGTGAAGTCGAGCCAGCTAGGATTTGAGCCAAATGTCTCGTTGTTCACGAATGTGCATCAAACAAAATGTTCATGCAAAAACATTTTACTATTTGTCTCGATCGTCCTCAGATTTATATTAATTATCACATTGATTTAATTAGTGTTAAGAATTACATATATTTTATAGCCATATTTCATGTCAAGTGACACGGTAGAACAAACGTTAGCTCATGTTGGCTTGCAGCGAGTCGGCGTTAAATTTCGAAAGTAATAGAGCTCGCTCTGAAACTAAGAGCGCCCTTCTAGGTGGGTAACGAAAAGTATGTTTGGTTGGCTTTGAATTGCAGATAAAATTTCTTGTGTTAAAAGATATTTTATTTTCAATTAAAATAATTTATTGTAAAAAATAAAAAAAATTGAATTTTTTTAAACACCACATTAAATAAATTTTTTATTTTCATTTTATTTTATTATTATCCAAACATGTAAAAACAAATCTTTAAATTTTTCATGTTATTTGATTTCATTGCATTTTTATTTCTTATTATTTTTTTTCATTTACGTTAATTGTAATCAAATATAATCTTCTATGTCCTCTACACTTTTTTCTTCGCTTGGTATTCAGTTCAAATACATTATAGTTTACACGCCGTTGCACGGAATGGGAAGAATGCTCAAACTTGTTTCCTTTTCGTTCACCTTCTTTCTCGCCTGATCCCAAATGACTTGTTTGAATGTTAAAACATCAATCCAATATAGCATCTTGGCATATACTTGGCGGACAAGGTCTATCTTTATTCGTCGGTAGCTTTCTGGCTTCACATCCAAGGCCAAGACATTAGGATCTGTTTGGTTTGTGAGCAAGAAAAACGCAGGAAAACACTACCAATTTTGTGCTATTATGCCACAACTTCATATGTTCTGATAAACGCCGCCAAAGCTCCATCGTTTGCAGCCCCTTGGCTTCAAATTCCTAGTGCCGGCTACATGAACAATTCATCAAAAAAAAATTCAAACTAAAATGGATTTGAAAGATCAACAACATTGCACATTATTGTAAACATAAGTGATAATAATGACTGCGGAGAACAAGAAACATAGAATGGTTGCCGAGATAGTTGATCTCCAGAGTCATCTCATTAGATAAAAAGGCAAAAAGAGGAGAAAGTAGTTCAAATTCTGTCGATACATAATAAATCAAAATGGTAAAAGTTCAGTACGGAAAAAAAAAATTCATGGACAGGAGTTTTTGGCAATTGGAATGAACTTAAAAGGGACACGAAAGTTAAGTTATATTTTCAGAAGGTTTCTGATCCTTGGCAGAGAGTACAACTTACTGATGTGTTATCAAGAAAAACAGCACCTCTACAGCGAGTAGTATGAATATTCAACCTTATTTGAAGAGAGAATCAACGAATCACTAAATAGTTATTATTAGCTTGGCTTTTCTGTATGGAGACTACCTACTAATGAAGAACAAATAGAATCATCCGGTGTCAAACCTGCCTCCATCATCTTGTCATATAATTGAAACGCCTCATCTGATCTCCCCTCTTTAGACAAACCGGATATCAATGCAGTATAAGTAACAACGTTAGGTACTATACCTTTCTGGAGCATTTCATCAAACAAATCCAAACCATCACCAACCTTCCCCAAAATGCAATGCCCATGAATTAGTGAAGTATATGTAAAGACATCTGAAGTCAAGTTCTTCTTTCTCATTTCATCCCTTAGAGTTTGAGCTTCTTTCAGAGATCCTTCCCTGCAAAACCCATCAATTGAAGTGTTAAAAGTAACCGTAGAAGGGGGTACACCATCTCTCTGCATTTAATGAAAAATTCTTTTCGCTTCAATCAAATTGCCCTCTTTACAACTAATATTGATCATTGCAGTGTACGTCACAGTATTGTGTTTGACACCCTTCTCTTCCACGACACCCAAAATCTTCTTTGCCTCATTCGTTCTCTTCACTTTACACAATCCACAAGCTAGAGTGCTATAAGTGTAGCCATCAAGTTCAAAACCTTTCTTCCCTATAATCACTTGTATGTCGAGGGCTTCATCCGACCATCCTTTCCTGCAATATCCATCAATCAAGCTGTTCAATATAGCTTGGTTCAGGTCAACTCCATTGCTCCGCATATCCTTTAACATGAATAATGCTGCTTCCATTTGCCCTGCCTTACATAGTCCATCAATCAAGGCACCATACGTATGATCATTTGGCTCAAGCCCTTTGTCAATACATTCATCAAATAAGTTACAAGCCCTCCTAATCTTTCCTACTTTACAATTACCATCAATCATAGAATTATAGACATAAGCATCTGGTTCCACTTTTCTTTGTACCATCTCTTCAAAGAAAATTTTGGCATCCGCAATGGGGTACAGTTTGACAACCCATCAATTAGAATCGTATATGTTGCAACATTTTTGTCCAGCTCCAAGGCATCAATTTCTTTCAACAACTTATTACCTTCAGTAAAATTCCCTTTCCTGATGCACGATCCCAGTAACGAATTATAGCAAACGATATTTGGCTTTATTCCTTTCCCAGATGATTCATTGATCAAACTCTTAGCACTTTCTATGTCTCCTCGTTTACAAAGTCCTTCCACAACTACAGCTAAAGAATAGAACGAAACTTAATCCGCACATACCTCAAGCATGCAGCGGAAGAACTCAAGAGGACTCCACAAGACCAAACTTTCTCAGCGATAAGAGAAACACAATGCAAGACCTTTCATCAATCTCACAGCCATTTCCCTTCACATGTTCAAACGTTGCAAAAGCCGCATCAAACATTTTGGCATCAGAATAAACTCTAAACAGCATGTCAAATATCTTCTCCAAAACCTTGTATTCACAAAATGAATTTCGAACTGGAGAAGCTACAAGATCAAGCGAATTGTCCTGGTACCTGCCAGTGACAGTGGATGCCAGAAGCTGCTTGGCAAGATGGAACCGCCTCTCCTTCACAAACGTGCACACGAGGGCAACATTCGCTTGTGGATCGATTTCTGGAGCATCAGATAGTACTTCCAATCTTGAACAATTCCTCAACGATGATTATTTGCGAAACCATATATCAGTATTTGATTTCGTGGAAACAAGAAGTGACTTTTCGGTATCAAAATTGAGCGATCTGCAACTCGGCTCCATCAAAGTCTTCATAATCCTATCAGCAGTGTGGTTATAGGTTGATGATGAGCGCAGAGATTTCGCGGGAATAGTAGAACAAAGCCGCCTCATTTCGGTGCCATTACCTCAAAGGAAGGATTTTTTTACCGATCAAATTCCAGGAATGGAGGGAAACTGATAGCAGGAGATCCATCCTTGGCGATCCCCTAGCGTACCCACATAGCTTGAAGTGCACCCAACATTATTTGACCACCATTGCAGTCCATCGCCGCCGAAGGTTCCCCCCTGTCCACCACCCTGTTGCGTGGCAGAAGAAGAAAGTTATCGTTCCCCACCTTGCTGCCACGGAGAAGCCTAGCAGAGGTGTTGCCGAACATCACATTGCTGCCATCAAGGAGC
>JAVDBV010002414.1:0-14453 GCA_032619315.1 Piper longum
ATATATATATATATATATCTCAACATGAATCAAGCATGAACAATATACACAAAATTAAGGTATCCCCCCATACTTAAACTAAGCATTGTTCTCAATGTTGAACAAAATAAAAAAAAAAATATGAAAGAGAACTCCCTCAACCAATTAGTCGGTGGATGATTATCATGAATAACTGAATTTGCACTTGACCCATTCTTGAGTTGCCTCCCAAGAAGCGCTTGGTTTAACGTCTACAACCAGACACTAGTTTCTCATTCTTTATTTAATATAATGGAGGATATCCAAAGTTGCTCCCCTCCATAGTAGTGTTTTAGTCTACCTCCATTAACTTTAAATGATCGATCTCCTTGTTCATTCCTAATTTCAATTGCACCGTGTGGAGAAACTGTTTGCCCAAGAGAAAATGACCAGTAACCATTCCAGATGCCTTTCATGTCTGCTATAGTCCAAGCAGTAGATGACTTGTGATTTTTTAGTATTCTAATTAGCTCCTCTTTTGCAATATAGTTATCTCTAACGAAAAAATAACAGGAAGAGTGTCATTAAGCCCTAAGAAAGTATACCTGAGATGTTTTGGAAGTTAGTTTAGCTCCAAAATTGGTTGCACTTCAACTATTGGTAGCAATCTATGGAATGGTAGGTCTAAGGGTTCCATAACTTTGAATCTCCTAGGCAAGATTGGTTGTGAATCTAATATTTTAACCATCTCATCCACATCAAAATCTTCTTCACAAAGAGAATTTATAACTTTATGTAATGAATCACTAAACTGATCCTCTTTGCTTCCGAGTAAGCTAACCAATGTATTGGATTCATGTTCATTATTTGGCTTTTCATTATTTTCCTTAATTTCATTTGGCTGAACTGGTTCTTATAAAGTAATACTATTCCGGGTTGTTATAGCTATGCATTGCTCTTGACCATCTTTCCTTGGTTGTTCTGGTTGGCTGGGAAGTACACCCCTGGGTCGCTCACTTGGTTCCTTGTTTAATTGTAACAAAACTTGTTGCATAAACTGTTGTTGTTGTTGCTGTTGATTCTCCATAAATTGTTGCATAGAATTGAACATTTGGATCAACTCCAGTTGCTGTGGCTGAAAAGAAAATGAAGGGGATCGAAAATGTTGTGATGGTGGTGGTGGATCATTGAGGACATCAGTCGATTCTGGAGAATTATTCCATGACAAGTTGTGGTTATTGCGCTAGCCCACATTGTATGTATTGGAAAAGGGATTTTTGTTCATATTAAAGTTACCTACGTAGTTACTTGATTTGTTGTACATTGACCTGTAAAATGTCCTTGTCCACACTATTCACACCTTGGCTCCATAGCTTTAACCTATCCCTGTATATTAAGAATTTAAACTTGATTAGTTAGAGCACTAACCTGAGTAGATAAAGCAGTAAGTGCATCTAATTCTAAAACTCCGGTAATCCTCCTTAGGTGCATTTCTTGTTGCTATGGATCCATGGCTTCTTTTCTAATGCTTCTTGTGTTCTTCTTCCAATGGCATGTAAATTTGTAAAAGTCCTTTCAATCTCTCGATCACAAGCAAACAAGGGTGACCACTCTTCTCGATGCATAAACAAATGACAACAAGGAAAAAGACAATGATATAGTATATTTATTTTTTATTTTTTATTTTTTTTTAAAAAAACACACAATAAAATCTAAAAAGAAAAGAAAAATACTAAAAATTCTAATCCTAAATTAACTAAGAAAATTCTATCTCCCCGACAACGGCGCCAAAAACTTGTCCAAATTATTTAAATGACGTGCGTGTACATGGTTAGAACAAGTAATATATTGATAAATGTCCAAGTATCGTCCCACAGAGACATCAATTTACTCACATTAATAATAGAAAATAGAACTAAGAGCAAAACAGTAATAAAAAGAGATTTTTAGTTTAATATAAAACTCGTTCTAGAGTCGAATGTCCCTTAACATAAAATTAATCATCATCACATCTTACTCTTATCTTCTGTTCCCTCGAATTGCCAGCCTAGGATAATTATATGACATGGTGGCTCCCGCTTCTTCATGCATCTATTATTTTGCCTCAATTTCTACCTCCCGGTAATAACTGATTAATCAACAAAATAATGCATTAAGATTTTCCATACAGTCGCATACGGTATTGTGTCTCTCTCGACCACAGCGATGAACAAGTCAAAAGACTTGTCATATGATGAATTATCAATGACTAATCTAATTAATTTCTCCCAAAATCTAATTAAATCTCATGATCTAAGAAATAGGCGATCAATCTATTCTTAGTGTTAAGAATATAATAATTTAAACAATCCGATTGAATAAAAGAGTAAGAGGCTGATATGAATCAAATTAAACCATGTTTAGTTTTATTCTTTTCTAGAATGAAAGAAAGGATTACTCCATAATAAAAGAAAAGAACACTATAAAGAAGAAACTACTTTTCATTATAAAAAGAAAAAGAATTACAAAAACTAAACTATTTCTATTACTAGACTCCTAAGCAAAGAGATGAGATATCTCAAACAACAAATGACCACTCCTTTATATAGAGGATGAGATAGTCATTAGATACATGAATTCAAAGAGGGTGTTCACAACTCAATATAGTCTAATTAATTATGATGTCCACTCAAGTCTCTAACTCTTCCGTCTACTCAAATGTCTTATCGAACTTTGTCAACACCATAAATTGTAGCCATCAACGGGTGGGGTCTAATGCTCTAACCAACAAATCTTAAGCTTAATTTGCTTCATATTTTTCTGTATTAAAACATCAAAATTAAGCATATCTCATAAAATATTAATTAACTAGAATATGATGAAAATTATCACCTAATTAATGATATTTATACCCGGGGAGTACAAAATCACATTAAAAACATAGGTAAATATTATATAATTTAAATGCTTAACTCTTGTCTTCAGCGGTGATGCTTCCTTACAACATGGCATCCATAGCTTCTTCTCAGCAGTCCTTCAACTTGGGAGTATGAAAGATGAAGAGTGGGTTTTCTTCCTTAATTTCCTTCTCTAATCTAAGGTGTGTATGGTATCTAAGTGTATCCCTAACTCCAGCTATTGTATTTTTCACATGTGAGTGAGTGAAGGTATTTATAGCCAATTGGGGTGGAGCTCCTTTGAACATGCAACAACTTCCTGATGTTTTCCTTCCTCCAACGTGGGGCAGATCTTGACCTCATCATTGTACTTCCAAATTGTCCCCTTTGTCTCCAAGTGGTTCAGTATAGTTGGTGAACTTGCCCCATGTAGTCTGAATGATTCAAGTAGGTCAAACTGGGTGGAGGAGGCTTCATTGTAACAACAATCCCATTAAGTGCACACGAGCGGGGTGACTTTATAAATGCAATGATCACTCCAAACTCCACGAAAACAACACCTCCAATGTAACTAATAAGTTGACCTTCTCATGATACAGATGTATGATCTGACTCTTATACTTGGTTTCAACCTTTGAGTTAGGTAACTTATTCTTAGATATTGTTGATCTTACAATATGGTAAATATTGGGTCGTGGTTACATGTTCCGCATACCCCGCAAACTAAAATTAAATACAGAGAGGCATCATTGCGTGTCAGGCACCCTTCAAGCGGTATGAATCATAAGTCCTCTAGTCTATGCTCCTCTCTCTCTCTCTCTCTCTCTCTCTCTCTCTCTCTCTCTTTTTCTCACACACACACACGCACACACACACACACACACAACTACATCAAAATATGACTTGCGTACCTTAATTGCTCCTCGTCATGTTCCGAGACTTTGAGGCTTATACACCTTACAAACAATTGTTAGAACGCCCCAAAGTTACACCCTACATGGCGATAATAATAATACATTAATAAATCACAGACCACACGTAGTATATCAAGTACACCAACATAGGCTTGAGGTCACCAGACCATTATACATACATCATGTAACTCGTAGTTCCCAAAATATATAAGTCCCAAAATTCTAAAATATATAAGTCATACAGCCCAAAGACATTGATTATATACAACACTTTGCACACTACATACACATGGTACCATCCCCCGACATGAGCCTATCGATCCGTCCACCTCCGCCAGTCACAAACATGAGCACACCCCTAATTATATATAAGGAAAACCTTTAGTAATTAAACAAGTTTGGTTACCGGTCCAAAAATAATTATTGATAAAACAATATTGGCAGATGAACATCTTAATACTTACAACAAATCATAAAACTTCCAGAATACATTACAAGGTAGTAAGCTTAGGCCAACATGACCGAATATCATAAAAATGTTGAATCAAATCAGCGGCTTTATACTTACATGCATACATACTTACGCTTATGCCCTTGCATCCTCCATATATCACATGATAAGGTTCTCAGGTGGCTTAGAACAATGCCAGTACCACTATTTCAAAAAATGTGCAGCATTCATTGTACCCTACTTATACTCCACTACTGTAGGGTAAAAATGATTATTACAACAATTCATACTCTCATATTTGTGAAAACCATAAAAATTCACGTATACTTATAATGTAAACATAGGTAGGGGTTTATATCGTAAGTTTGCCAGATTTTCTAGTTCAAAAGGCATCAAAAGATCTTATCTTTGAAGTTTTATTAAATTGTGAAAAAATTTGACAAAGTGGCTCGGTATGAAAGGGATCCAATAAAAAGCTACCGATGTCATCCTACGTTTGAAATTCAGTGAAAACCTCACTAATGGAGGTAACAAGAGATGAAGTAGAAAATCCCTATGGGTCTAGATGAGTCGAGCTTCTTGTCCTAACTCGGTGAGTTCACTCTGCATACCGTAGCAAAGAGATGAAACCAGAATCACGGTCAGGTCGCATTGGCACACAAAACTAGGCAATGCCCACACACACGCATGAATCAAAAAACTTACTTAACTTAATTATCTTACTTAGTGAAGTGTTAAACCTCATTAGGCAACCTTGGTTATGGTTTGGTGTTGCAAGTATCCTTAGTGAAAGGCCTCATACTTAGGGTTTCGTCGAACGTACTTAACCGGACTGTTTTTCGGATAGGCCAAACAATGTCAAAATGGGCTCAAATTTGAACCAATTGGTCTTAACACTCTAATTGCGTATAAAAATTACCGGGTGCTGGCCCATGGGCCACCATGGTGGATGAGGCCCACTAAGGGTGGACTAAGGTGGTGGGATAGTGTTCCTTGGCCGTGCATCAATTTTCCTATGTTTCATTCATTGGTTTGGAGACTCCAAATGGACTTGGTTAAGTGGGTAGGACTAGCTAACATTGTGTTCTTGAATCCAGTAAGATTGGAGGTCCAAACGCCACATATTTGGGCCTAAGTGAATTTTGAAATGGGAGGTAGCGGCTAAGTCATTTCTCGAGCTAGGTAGACCTATTGGAATTGGAAAAATTCTAATACAAGATCTAATGTGCCAAATGCTCCCAAATTTCAATATAGAGTTTTAGGGACAGAACATAAAGTTTGGGAGAAATTATATGTAATCTCACCACTATTTGTCTAGGTCTTTGTATTTTACATTAGTAATTAGCGAACAAGGGTTTCACCCTCCATTCGTCTTCACTCCAGAAAATCAATTAAACAAACCACCATAATGATTTTTAAATTAGACAAAAACTTATAGGCTTCAATTACACAATTAGCAGTCCAACCATAATTATTATAGATTTTTTAAATCTCTTCACAATAGAGTACAAACTTAGAGCATCACACGACGTACAGACATCACACCATACGCACAAAACAATTTGAGGTTTTGTTCATTCCTTTTAAGTGGCTATTGTAGTATGATAACTTTACAGGAGCAAGCCCATACAAAGATCTACAACCATGCATAAGATAGACATCATCAACCACCTGCATCAAAGTGTAAAAATTGGGAAAATATGCAGCTAGGTCACATGGACCTCTAAAGCTGCCCCATTATGCCTCTGTTGTACCATACAAGCATCATTAGACGAAGAGATGACATAAAAGTTGTAGATTTGAACGTCAAGAACAAAAAAAAGTAAACAAAGACTTTCTATATTTTCATTTATGTTTAACTCGGTACCTCAATGTTTTTCTGTATTTTAGACTTAGAGTGAAGGCCATTTCTTAATTGAAGAACTGCAAAGACTACTTACCACTTACTCTAGCTTCCACTAGCTATTGTAACCTGTAAAATCATAAGTATGGCAGATTATAAACATCTACTCACTGTGAATTGACATGGGTCATTCAACTTGCAAAACAAAGTCCAGAAGCTCCTCCAACCCATGTTTCTTTTCCCCCCAGGGTTCATGTACAAGTAACATGGTTTAGTGTACCTGAGATTTATTTAACCTTTAGTTCCAGAACTCTGGAGCTTGGAGAATTCTTGCACAAAATTATTAAACTAGCGTGACCCACAACATATCGTCTACAAAATAGTTCAAACATAGATTAGTAATAATAATTTGCATACATTCTAAGGGTCGTAGACTCTTATACATGATTCAAAGTGGCTCACTAGCCCAACATACTATTTTCATTATACGGCCCACTAGCCTCACATGGATAATTATATTGATTCACTAGCCCCACATAGTATTTGCATCAATGGCCTATAGGCCGCACATCAGAATGCACAACAGAGTAGCAAACAAGTCAGGATCCCCATGAGTCATTCTCAATCCTCACATCCCTTCGACCAAACCTGTAGCACCACACTAAATAGAAAATATAAGTCGGTAATCAAAGATTCCCAATTTGGCAATAACTGCGAAAAACAATTCCAAACTAGCAAATGGATGACTTATCATCTACGGGAAGCTTCAACAAAAAAATAGAACTTCTCCACACTCATGCCATCATACCAAAATACAGTAAATAAGGCCTAATCATAATCACATAAATATACATGAACATGAACAGGAGATACTCAACGGTAACATACCAATACTATTGCCAATAGGGCTTAAACCATAATTACCATCATATCATGGATATACTCAATGGGAAGTCACACCATAATCATTATAGCATTGCATGGCCTGGATACTCAATGGGAAGCATGCACATGAAAGAAGATATACACACTGCTAGCAAGTAATAGAGCATATATATATTACCAGCCAAATTGAACACCATAGGTGGCTACTAACCGGGCCCTTCGGTGGGGCGTCAAGCTCCCATTCATCATGTATAGAAAATCTAAAAATCATACCATACATATAGGGCCTAGGCAGTGCTAGTAAATACCGCTAAAGTGACGTTAATCTGAATCTCATGTTTTCAAAATTCACATCAAAGGATCTAAAACTTGAAAGTTTATTAATCCGAAAAAATTGCTAAGGTGGCATATAGGTAGTGAGATCCAATAAAATGCCACTAACTATGTTCTATATATCATTCAAAGCTATGATAGAGCCAAACATCAGATCAAGTAGAGAGAAGACTTAACAGACCAGTGAGGCAAGCTCCACTTCCTACCTTGGCAAGCTTGACATCGCGTGACTTACCAAATGGAGACCACTGCTCAAACCCTCAATGATGAGTGCCTGCAATGACATGCAGACAATCCTAGATGCATCAATGACATGGTATGTAACAGAGTAGGAAATTAAATAGACATCACATCACAATACACATCATCCACATATTGAGTGTATCATCATACTGAATAGATTCTATAAAAATAATTACAAAAAATGAGACTAAGATCTCTGCTCATTATGAAATTATTTATGGGATTCAACTTGTACACTTAAAACTAACAAGAGATATCAAAATGCTAATAAGATTAAGGGCAATTTAGTTGAGACACCTAAAATGCTAATCAAGAATAAGATCTCGCGAAAATTATGAAAAGTAGCTTTAGATTTTAGGTCAATTATTTAAACTTAATCTGAAGATAATTTTTCCATATAGCATTTTTAATCCAGAGAACTTGAAAGATCTTGCATCACACCAAACCCGTACTCGTGAGTTAAAGATTATCATCATTAAAATAATCTTATATCACTTAGTTAATTAAGATAATTAAGTTAATTATCATATGATTTAAGATTTTTACAATGAGACCAATTCACAACCGAATACAAGTTAAAATACTATTATTTTAACTATTTAATAATTAATCAACTTGGTACGCAAATTGAGATCACTTGGACATGATTAAAAATTATAAAGTTTTAATTTTTTATAGTTGCAATCATTATTAGATAGATTTAGTTAGTATATTTTACAAATTTAGGACGACACAATTATTTTATTAATATTTATTAGCCAAAATACAATAATAATAAAAAATTTATTTTTATCATAAAATTAATAGAAAAAATATTAGATCTATGTGATATGATGATAATCTAATTATCTATGTACTTAATCAAGAAGATCTGCATACAAACATCACGACCGTGAATGAAAAATGAAAAGAATGGGGAGATGATGCTTACCTCGACAAGGGAAGAGGAGGGGGAAGGAAGAGAAGGGGAGGAGAGCAACATGGGGCGCGAACAGTGGTAGCAGTGGCAGCCAGCAAGGGGAGGAGGAAGAGGGAGGAACTGACATGGGGGAGAAGGGAAGGAGGGAAAGGAGGGGAGAAGGAGAAAAAGGAGAAGAGGAAGAAGAACGATAAAAAGGGGAAAGAGGGGGGGGGGGGGCGCGGTTTGGCTAGGAGAGAAAAGGATGGGAGAAGAAAAGTAAAGAGGAAAGGGAGAGAAAGGGAAAGGAGGAAAAAAGGGGGAAGGAGAAAAGGGAAAGAAGAAAAGAGTGAAGGAGGAGAAGGAAAGAAGAAAAAAAGATAGAGAGAGAGGGAAGGATAGAGAAAGAGAGAGGACGAGAGAGGAGAGAGAGGTATGCCCAAAATTTATGCGACACGACTCTAGCCTAACGCGATATAAAAAGCACAACACGCACAAAACAAATGTCAACATGGTCATACTCAATACAACACAATCTAATGGAACACTAACCATTGGCTTGGTAGTTTGGGCCGACGGAGAAACTCAACCACGGACGTGCCCAATGCCTAAACCCACAATAAAACACAAGGATCCCCCTACTACTAGACTAATCGAACTAGACCAACCACATGATATTCAAATTGAGCCAATAACAAACCATACATAAAACACAGGCCCGACGGGTCGGGTTTTATAAGAGAGGTCATAACTTTTATTGAAGCCTTCATCTCAAACTTATCAACATCTAATTTCTATCGAGCATAGACAGAGGGATTGAATTGTTCAGCCCGAGATTCATATTTGATGAGAAATTTAGTGAGGTTTTTAAAGAATTTCTTTCTTCTTTGGAAGGTTATTTCTCTCCTTCATCATGTATAATGTCGGAGAGGAAAACTTCTTATTTGAGACAACTAAATGGTATCCCCAAACATGTGACCAGCTTTCACATTTTGTTAAGAGATTTCAAAGATCTTTTTTTGATGATAGTCTGATCAATTGGACAAAGTTCATAAGTCAAATGTATTTTGCTGATTTTAACTATCAATATTTCTCTTTGATGGGTAGATAATAATCTTATATTTTCCATCCTGAGAGTTGAAAATGCATGATATATAAATTTTCCAACTCTAAGGATACTTACCTTAACTATATCTGAGGGTGATATAAGATGGGGATCTTTGCACGATTTCCAAATTCTAGGTTGGCCTTCAGAAAACACAAGTATTTGGAAAGCATGAGTAAATTCTATCAGAAAGGAATTTATATTTGAATTATCTTCTGTTGGCATCATAAAAGCAATTCTTTGCTCTACTATTTACTTCCTTGTGACTAGACCATTTTTTAGCCTTTACTGTAACCACTTGTTTTTCTCCAATAAATGAATTCGGCTTCTCTGTTTATAACATGTCCAATATCATAGAACTTCCAATCGAAAGAAACCCTTAGAGGGATCAGTTTGTACATGATTATTTGGTTAGTATTTTTGCAGTCTAGACAAGACTTATGATGTTATTAACCGCATTTAGTGCAATTCGCTTATTAGTTGGTCAAATGCTATCGAGTTATCCTGCAATGTTCATCTTGTTTGTGTTCTAGATTGCAGAGATATATTTTTGGGGTAAACGAAGCATATCTCTTGATTGTGTTCGGTAGTTGGTTTTATCTTTATTACATTGATGTTCATCCAACTTGATATAGAGCAGAACTAAACTAATGCTTTTTGACACATCTTAGGAATAAATGTCATAAGTTCACTGCAGAGTCGATCAGCAATGCCTGAGAAGTTGGAACAAATACAAATTTTCTCATGGGGTTTGCCACATGAATCTTCACACTTCAGGAAAGATTATGGGGATTTAGACAAGATTGCCCAAGACCTTCTAAGGTTAGAGTGCATTCTTCCGAGCACTTTAGTGTTTTGGTGTGAAGAATATGTAGACGTAAGAGCCATACTGTCCAAGCTATTTTTTTTTTGTCAATTTGGCTACCCTAAACATTTTCCCCTGGCCATTTATAAATATATTGGAGGCATTAGCATGGTTGTATTCAATCACCTACATGTGGAGCCTTATTTTGGTTCCAAACTTGTCGACTTCAACTATGCTTTATGATTCTTTTTGCTTGTGGGATAGTCCAACACATTCTTTGTGAGACATGGATGCCAAATATTTACTTTTCATTTGATCAAAATTCCTTTCAATTTTTGTAAAGATGTTGGAAGAGACAACATGCATGTCCGGAAGACTAAGATAAATATTAAGGCATCAATGAGTATGGCAGATAATCTTCCTTGTTCTTTTATTAATCCTAAGACACAAATTTAGGAATATCGTTTGGGTAACCCTTCTGAAGGTGTCCAAGTGGTAGATTTACAAATTCATCATCAGACGCCAACTTTTGATCACCAAAGTGGCCACGGTAAGCGGTTTTCTTGTCCTCTCTCTCTGACAAAAATTGTGCATTTGCATAGCAATCTCGTAGCCCAAAGAAGCATTTTACCATGGATCAGAAGGTGTCTCACATCTAAATAGGTGGACCTTATCATCCCTCTACCAATTCTTCTTTTTTTATTTTTTATTTAGTCTCCAAGCTTGATTGATAGATTTTCATTTAATTGATGGTGTATTTCCACATGATTTTTTATTTTTACAATGAACATGATAGTGTTAATTGTCACCACCTTGTTGCAACCTCTTCAAATATTGTTTATACTGTCTCATTGGCAGATATCTTTGGACCTTATAAAACATTTAAGGAGATAATTGATTACGAGGATGGTGACAAGAAGGTAAATATTAATTACCTCCATCTTTTTCTTCCATTTGTTACTTATGCTCACATTTGGTGTTTTTATGGACTAGGGAATGTGATTGAGGTCGCCCCATCACATGCTGATTATTTGATCTCCTCTTCCCATTATGTATGTTGACACCTCTTTCCTCTCATCATCATCATTTTTATTTCAATTTATAACCATGTTTTTTTTGGGTATCCTTGCTCCTACATTTTATATTGGTTCTCCTAATGCAACAGTGCATAGTTTAAAGATCCCAACTTTGACTATGATTGAGAGATCATTGCCAACATTTCAAGCAAACACCCTATTGAACTTCCTTCAGATTTGAATAGGATTGTAGGCTCTTCTCGCTTGAGCTTCAGGTACATGTCTTCATTTTTTGAAGATAAATGTCTTGTTATATAGTTATCATAATTATATAACTCTGCATTGCCATTGATACCCTTCGTAGGAAGCAAGCTTTCATCTAGTGGGGGGAGGTAAAATATTGTAGATCCTACAATTTGAGAGGATTTGTCATTGAAGGGGTCAGCCATTGCGATTAGTAAGGATAAGATAATGAATCAACAAGAATCTCTTCATCACATCTTCTCCAAGCTTCACTTTTTGATAGTCCTTTCAGCTCGGGTAGGGGGCACAACACACGGAGAGGATTGGTAATTTCACCCTTGAGGAGTAACTAATAGAGTCAGGAAAAAAAAAAAAAAAGAGGGACGTCATTCTCACTCATTCAATGTATGCCTAATACAAAAGATTATTTCCCTATTTATAACCACAAAACATAATACGTCTAGGAAAGATTTAAGGAGAAATCTCTCATTATTAAGCCCTAAAATCCCTAACCATAAAATATTACCCACTAACCAAGTAATTGAAGACTAATTTGATGACATTTATTTAAAATTAATACTAATATAAATTATGACTAAGTTGTACTACATCCGTCTCTCGATTCAAAAGAATGCAACCTCGAGTTTTAGAAGGAAGGCTCCAGGACTACAATTCTTCTGACGTGAAGATGGTCAAACTTGTTTCAAATGATCCTAACAATTGAAGTAATCTTCTTTCACAATATCAGCATTAATCATGCTTGTTAAAGTAGCTTGAGTAAGTTCTTTCATAGGAAGAGTAGCATTTTCTAACTCCAATCCTCCATATTAAGGGTTACAAATGGTGAACATTAAAGGTATAAATAATGTGCAAAAGAGGGGGAAGTTGCATCTTGTATGCATTATCATTGAATTTCTCCAAGTTATACCTCATGGATGGCTCTTTAAGGTGCTCAAAGTTTCGATAAGATCAAATAGATATAAAATGGGGGCGTTGAGGGTTAAACATAGGATGTAATTTATCAAAAACGACAAAATTAATCAAACTGAACTAATAGACGTGAGTTCGGTCTCCAGTGATTTAGTGCAAGCTTTGTATCTATCAAATGTCATGTAATATCTTGCCCTTTTTCTAGTTATAGTTAGTGTATGTTTTCTTCTCTTTGATAGGAAATAACCGTAGTGATCTCTTTATTTTCAACATATGAAATTTATTTTTGTATAAGTTAATTTAGACTAATGAAAGATATTTTTATTTTTATAGTTTTGTGTTAATTATATCGAGTTTGGTTATATGAGATCTTTGTCTAACACTCAATCATGAAAGGAGGTAAACGATCAAATAAGATCCCTATGAATAAGTAGTCGGACAAGCTTTAACCTTTGGTAGATAAGTTGGACACGGTCACATGTGAACTAATTTCATATCCCTAAAAATAAGTTCGACTAGCTTTTGAGTCTAATGGGTGGATTTAAGCACTTATTTGTTTGATCATATAATTTAAGTAGAAGTCTTGTATTATTAGTTGTCCAACGGCCGAGTTTTACCATAGGGTAAGAGTCGGTTATTATATATGGATGAGTTTGTGACTTAGGCATTCGTGTAGGAGGTTTAAGGGTAGTTTAGTTTGCAGAGGTTAGGAGGAGGATGTTCTAATGTGAGTAGCAAGCCTAGAGTATATAAGAAGAGCATAGGAGGACAATTTGCATCTTTTGCAATTTGGAAGCACTAGTTTCCCTCTCTCTCTCTCTCTCTCTCTCTCTCTCTCTCTCTACGCACTCTCTACCTTGGGGGAGATCGTGTGTGTAGGTGTTTGGCGAGGAGTTCTAGTATAATTCACCAAAGAAAAGGTTAGAAATCTCAAATGAAAACAAATTGATCATGAAGGTTCATACATTCTAATCATGTTCCATGTTTGTTTACTATTCTATGTTGTCTGCATGTTTGCTTCAATGTTCTATGCTTGCATGAACTGTTAAAACTATGTTCCAAGGTGTTAATTTATATTTGGACTCATAAATAAGTTTTACAAATAGTTCTTATGACTTAACCATGATCTAGGGTTAAATTGTTATGATAGATCAAGTTTATAACATGAACACCATTATTTGTATGTTTTCAATAATAGAAATCATGGGTTAAATCATGTTAAATCAAAAACATGCTATAACCCTAGATTTGTTGTTTGGAGAATAATATAAACTTGTTTTTGTTTGATAACAATCAAATCAAAGGCAAAAAGGATAATTAAATTCGGGTTTGAAACCTTAGCACCTACGCCGCATAGTTGCGTATCCGGAGGTGAAGAAGGAGAGGCTGAGCGCCATAGCTTCCAAAGCCAGGGCTACTACTGGCATAACAACCTTCACTTGTGGGAAAGGCATGCGTGGGCAACGACACAACGGTTGTACTCTATGTTATGATCGTTGTGGCCTTTGCTTATTTGAAATTGTCATACGAACCTTAGTGTACAACACTCTTAACTCCTTCTGATGAGCACCACAGTGCTCACTTATGAGAAACCTTAGCTGAGACCCTTATGCAGCAACGCGCAGGTCCAGCAATGCAGCGCTGATGCCCTAGTTTGTTTATTCTTGTTTAATTGATAATTTTGATTGGTGTATGCTTTGTTGATGATTATTAAAGTATTGTATGATGGTAATATTAGTTAGGTTTGTTATGTATTGTACGAAATCATAAACATCATGCATACTATGTTATAGTATATAGATATAGGTAGTCTAATTTGGATTATAATACATATTAATTATTATCCAGAATAGGAGAATTTTTTATTAGATGAGACTCGAAGCTTGTCAGCAAGCTGATCAGGTTTGTGTTAAGTTGTTTTTTTAAGGGGGGGGGGGGGGGGGGGGGGGGGGG
>JAVDBV010002414.1:14473-28368 GCA_032619315.1 Piper longum
CCCCCCCCCCCCCCCCCCCCCCCCCCCCCCCCCTGTTATAATCCTTAGTTTTTAGATGATTAATTGGATCTTTATCCTTTTATTTATGTTCATGTAATTCAATAGTCAATGTTATTATATATAATGTATATGATTAAGCACTAGTTTTTAGTTTTTATTTTATGTACCAACCTACGCCTGTTCTAATTGATTCAATAGATGTGCCATGCTTAAGGATAGAGTGCATCCCCTTAAGCAAGGGGGTCATTACCCAACAACCTAGGCCTCTGTCTTGACTGCGTACGGGATCATTTGTAGTTTACCAACAAGGTTTAGTAATTATAAGCTACTTCTACCTAGGAATTTAGACGTGAGACTTTGCCAACACACTTAGGTGCAAAATTTTCTAGTAATTAGGTCAGGTACCTAAGCTTCCATGTACACACTTACACTGGTGGCCTATAGCTGTTATCGGGGTTTTAACATGTATTTTAGGTCAGCCTAGATTGATGAAGGAAATTAGTTAGTTTTAACCATTCTTCGTAAGTTTCAAGGAGCCGACTCTCTGGGGGTTATAAAGGCGAAAGACATAGATTTATTACAATTATTTACCAAGAGTAACCACTTAGTTGAAAGGGCATTTAACTCAATCAATTTTCAGTTAAATTACTTAACTTATTATTATGATTGTTTTAGAAGTAAACATGTAAACTTGATTCAACTTCAGCATTTCTAATTAAATTTAATTGTAGCTGGGTTACTTAGTCACCCTTTGTAATATCCTTCTTAACTACGTTCTTTTTCGTTTGTATCTCGAGGCAGAATTCCTAATATCGATATAATATGTAACTTTCTTCCTAGTAGGTAATTCTGAAAAAAAAATTATGAATAGCAACTATATTATAATTAAATAGGCCTCATACACATGAGGACCTATTGAATTATATCCCCTATAACCATTCAAGGGAAACTTTTGGCAAAGGGTCAAAAACTATTTATCCTCAATAACCCACTTGCCATCGTCGACAATGATGATTAGATGAGGCGGCGAACAGCCAGTGACAATAAGACCCATTGTCGAGAATGATTGAATCCAGCAAGCAGTGACACCACCTATACTGGCCTGTCGCCGAAGGATGATAAAATCTTCTTGTCAAAACCAAATTTAAGTCTAGTCGTTGTTAGCACATAGACCAAGTCCATAGCCACCGCTGAGGGTGGTCATCGGATCTAGCTCGCGACTCGATCAGGCCACTCAAGACCAAATCTGGTTGCTTGTGCTAAACATAATCAATTTACTCATTAAGTGCATATAACTCAATTAATACCTTGAATGTCTCTTAGAGATATTCCGAGTACCTATGCTGATTAATATGTGGTTTACAACAGTGATGATAGCTGCATCCAGTTGCTCTATCCAGTTGCCGACAAGGATGAGGCTGGTCACCGCCAACAGCGATCGGACCTAGTCAAGGCGGAAGCTAAATTAATTACCTCCATCAGATAAACTGGTCCATAACAACGGCCGAATATAGTAAACAAATCTGGTAATGGCCGAACTCAGACAACAATGATCAGATGATCTTGTCACTCGTGCGAGATCCGGATGTTAATTACCAAACACAATCAGGGAGAGGATGGGGGTGTTTCAGAAGACAGATATTTTAACCATTTACTAAATGTTCCACTTGAAATTGTGAATCCATGAACATAACAAACAATCAAGAAATTCACCTTCAAGGCATTTTGCCTATTTTCCTGCCATTCAAACACAATAAAAATATTTGTCATGTCATGCAATGCCTTTCTTCTATGTGTCCTGAGATGGTTTTCTTTTTGTCCTCCGACAAAAATGCTAAGAATTGTGGCATAAGGTTTTACAAAATGCTGAAGCATTGCTCAGCAATCCAAGATTCTTCCGGCTTGAGGTGAACATCCAAAATCTGTAACATAAAACAAATTCCATCTTCAAAACGCCATAATGTATGTCAACAAGTGTTAAGAAAATTCACTCAGACACACCCAATTCCGCAGCATATTTTTAGCTCATACCTTTGCATTTTCCACGCATACAAAATCCCGATAACATCCTTCCATCTGCAAGTGTGGGTTCCACAAAACAACATCTGACCAGCTGCATGGATGATATAAACTTCTAAGATGGCACTACCCAACGAGAGAATTGACAATTAAAATTACTTACTTCCGGTTCGTTATAGAAATTAAATTGCCCATTCCAGTGTCAAGCTCTAGCTTATTTGGTGCATTAATGTAAATACAGTCCACAAACCCGGGAAAATTGACCAGCTCCCTGCAACAAATCACACAACCAATCTTAAAATAATAGTCATTATTCTTGACCAAGTAGTATAAATTTGTTGTCGTGCCTAAAGCTGATCATTTTTTCCTAATACGGATTGAAAACTACAACAAAGTCCTAGTCATCCCCTTGTAAGCGCCTCTCTTAAATTTCTTAACAGCTGAATTTCAAATTAGCAGTTTATTTATACATCTGATTTGAACATGTGAGTTAGTAGAAAAAAAAATTGTAAAATAAAATGTACCTATCTTCCTTTCCCTCAGTTGGGCTGAAAGGGTCCGGATCCTTGTTCAGTGTCTTGCATCCTCTTAAACCTTTAACAGTTGCAACCGCTGCAGAAGCCTGAAAATGATAGATTGAATCATTCATCCACTTCACCATGACAAAACCTCATCTTTTATAAGAAACCTACCCGAAAGTATGTGTGCAATGCAGAATTAAAGTTAAATGGCTCATTGTCCTTATTAGTTATGACTAGCTTGGTAGAGAGGCTGGTAGAACCCAAAGTAACCTATAGAGTGAAAAAAAACAAGGATAGTTATGCACCAAATTCCAAAAGACATGAAAAGATGACCACTAATTGTAGTCCTCAATGTCCAATATGACGAGGCAAAGAAGCTGAATTTGGCTCATTCCACTATTGATAAGTCCCCATAAAGTGGTTAGATGGATGATCACTAAATATGAAAAATTATTTTAGAGTGATAATTGAAGACATAAGTAAAATACCGTATAGAGACACTGGAAGGAGAAACCCCACATTGCACGGCTATATTTGTTATCTTTCAATTCTAATGTTAGGGCTGGATCACCTCCAACTGTTTCAAAGTTCACTACTTTCCAGTTCATATTCCTTGCAAAACCATGCTTCCAAGACATAATAATTTGTTCAGATGGGGATTATAATATTGTTTTTGTAAAAAAATAAATATGATCAATTAACGCCCCGGCCTTTGATTTACAAAAAGGGTCCAAAAGAAAACATATTATCGTGTATAATTAGGATCAACAATGAACCATTGGCATAAAAAACTACTCATATATAACAAAACATTCAAAGAATTCAACTACAATAACATAATAAGAACAAAGGATAAAAGAAGACAAATATTTTCAAAACACTGTAAAATAGCAATAAGAGATAAAAAACAAAAACAAAAGCTAAAAACACGAAAATGCCCACAAATATGCAACAAATTAAAAAAAACAGGTAATGCATTTTGATAATGCTTTTAAGCTTTCATAAGCTACACAAATTTGTAATTCGCAACTTGTTCATTTTCAATGAAATATTGGTATTGTCTTGTTTTTATGAAGAACTTTAACGTCATAATCTTCTATGGGGTGCCTTGGAGGCAGTATTCCAAGTTTCTCCAAATAGAGACCATATCATTAACTTAAATAAGAAACAATGTATAAATGTATACGGAAGTTTATATCATCTATGCAGCTGAGATTATACAATACATTAAGGTAAATACAGTCCACAAAATACTAAACTGATGATTGTTTCACAAATAACTCTAATGATTACGGAAAACAATTGGAAGATCTTTTATATGAGAAAAGACAAATTCGTGTAAAAACAAAATTTGATCTCACATCTTTCACTATTTCTTTTATACATGAAGAAGATTTTGCTCTATTTGATTTCCTTTTTGCTTTCAAGTTCCATCAGAAAGTCATGAATCTGGTTTAGTCAATACCCAATTAAACCTGATTGATAGGCAACCCGAAACCCATTAAAACATGACGTGCTTAGTTTATTATCGACAGTTCACTCAGTTAAGCAATACACAAAGTATTTTGCTGTTATTTCTTAAATTAAATGACATTCTGAACTAATATCTACAAAGTAATATAGGAAACTCGCTGTGCCTGGACAGTTTACAAGTAGACACAACTCGAATCCTACAGTTTTTTTATTAAATCAAGTTTTGTGTGGCATCTACACTAAATGAAAGTCAATAATCTAATGGGCATTCAAAACAATAAAAGAAAGTACCTGCTGCATGGGCCCAGGTCCAAATTGTGGGAAACAATGAGGGACACCACCACTATTCAGAAGTCAGACCAACCGTATTAGAAAACAAATATAAACACAAAGTATATCTAATAGTATCAAGACAGTTTTAAGGTAGGCATTTAAACAATTTTCTGTTTAATTATCAAACATAGACTTTCATATTGAATTGATTTTGAAGATGGCTCTGGGAACAATTATGTAATGGCAGAATCATGGAGGGTAAATATCACAGTTTGGCTCATAGCAGTAGCTTATTAGATATTCATTCAATTTCCATATTTTAAAGAATTTACCTTTAATTTTCAGATTTTATTTTGCCTTCAATTATATGGTAAAGATGACTAGGTTTCTTAGGTCAGTAAATAAATATTTGATTTTCTCCATCATTAAAGCATTCATGGCTTTGATTTAACAATGAAGTTGAACAAACTCAGTGTGAATAATTTTCCATTCATCCCCTATCTTAAACATCTAAAGATTAAGCACCTGATCGGTTTTTGACCATTAAACACTGCATCAGGGCGAACGTACAGAAGGTCCTTGCTGCCTAAAACTTTCCAAGATGTGACACACCCTCCAAACAGATAAACCTCTGCTTCACTGAAACAAAAAAGTCAGCATTTCTATGAACCACGAAGTGATCAATCAATGTAAAGAAATCAATACTCATAAGCAATTGGTTCTCCAGACAAAAAATTACATAATACATCAGTGCAATTAAGAAAAGTATATTTTGTCTAAATAATTTCATGAAAGCCAAGTCCCCAAAATATTTACATCGCCCTATAAACATAAATAAATAAAATTTTCCACATTGATAAAAAATGTCCGATGGAGCAGAAAATCAAAACTTTTCTTTCCTTCTCACATGAGTCCTGTATAAAAGGTTGATTTCACCAACCATGCTTATTTATGTTTAGATGGAAGAAAAAAAAGATGATCATGATGCAAAAAGATTAAGTTATTGAATATACCTTGCAATCTAAACTACCAGTTTTCATCTGTGAATGTACCAAGACTAACAATTTATCATCAGCATTGATAAAAAAAAACATCAGTAAAGACACAGTTTCTTTTTACCTTCATCATTTTGATTCTATGCATACGGTTGAACAACCAAATAACATATGCTTTTTGTGAATTTTATCATTGTTATTTCATTGTTGGTAAGTGAGACATCTAGCCACAATCGAAATGGATGAGAAAAAATAATGATGGAAGTGTAACTATAATTAGCATATGAGGCTAGTAAATGTATGAAGATGTAACCAACAAAGAGAAAATTTTTCAGTTAGTTCGCTTTCTGATTACTCACTTCTTTTAACCTTTGTAATGGAAAAATTGACTCACGCGATTCAAGATAATACTCCGCATTGAATTTTTTTTTTTTACAATAATGTTATGCTGAATGATAATACCAAATAAGGATGGGGGGTACGCTGATTTTATGGAAGGATTCCTAAGAAATACAAGACTCATAACCAGTCAAGCTAAACTGAGTATGTAAAAATGCAACTTCGGTAAGAATACAAAGAAGCATAAATCATTTATTCATTTGAATAATCAAAGGCTATTGCTGAAAAATCAATTTATGTTGGATGATTATCATGACAGGTGGTGTCACTCATAGAGTCATCGGATTAAAATGAAGAGATGTTTCATAGGTACTTTCTAGCACACAGATTCCTCAGGAAAGGGTAAATTCGATCATACTATATTACCATTTATGTATTATAGGACTGAATAAACATAGTCATATTGATAAAATGGTGACGGTTGAGATGTGCATGTTAAGAAGGGTATCTGACAAAACCATTAGAGATCAAATGCACAATAATTTTATACGTGCACAATTAGTGATCAACCTATAAAGTTAAGTGTCAAAAATACTATCTAGTTGGTTTGAACGTGCAGAAAGACATACCTGACATATTACCAAGAAGATATATGATATGCATTTTTGTGACAACGTAAAAAGGGATGAGGAAGGTCCAAAAGGATATGGGTAAAGTTAGTAAGGAATTAAAATTAAACAATGATATGGTCTGTGACTGGATGGAATGAAGGAAAAGAAACCATGACCCTACCTTATTAGACTTTGAATTCAGAAGGATAATAAGGAAAAAGAAGTTACTATAGTCTACTAAAACTTAATACTAAATAAGTTTCTCGTTGCAAGGGAATAGAAAATACAATCTTAAATGTTAAAAAAAATCATAAAAATAGCCTACTTCTCAAGTATTTGTGGATTGAGACTTTGAACTATTTTTACGTTGATGTATATGTTTTCCTTTACTAATATTAATGACTAGTCATCAATCATGACTAATAAATATGTCAATTTTTTAAAATTTCATTTTCTAGAACAAGGATGCTATCCCTCGAAATGAATTGATCCCGACACTACCTTTGTTCTTATCGACTTCACTATTCTTATCCACTTTAAGAACATATTTGCCATGTTGACAATTTGTCATCGTATTAAATAATTAAGAAGCTTAGAAAGATGTCTTGAACAAAAACAACAATAGCTGGGCTGACAAAATTTTTCCCAATAACATGTTGATATAGAGTAATTTAAGTTTACTACACCAGATAGCTCTCAAAGCACCATCTTCCCCGAATTCTGTATGCACTTGATTTTATGCTCGTAACTCACTCCATTCGACATTATTGAATGTGGGTAAAGAAAATTAAAAATTGCTACGACTTTTTGAACGGATAAGAATTATTTTAGCAAACGATAACAACACCCATTGAAGGAAGTCCTCAATTCGAGAACTGTTTTGGCAGTAATCTTTTTAGTGAATTACATGGGAGCTAGGTATATACAAAAAAGAGGCCTACTTCACCTGCTCTGATCAGTTCTTAGCACCACCTTGGGTAGTTTACCTAGGCCTTCTGTAACTTGCAATGCTGAAGAAAATGCTGCTTGACACGAACTCACCAAGGTCGTACTTTGGGACTTGAAACTACAAAATAACAGAGAAAGCAATAGACAAAGACATCATTCAACCAAGTTTGGTTGTGCTTCACATATTCAAGCACAGATACAAATGCGTACTAGAAACAAATATCATGAGTCAGCTCTCAAAATTTTATCGAACATTGTTTCCATTCTTGTACATTACTTGATAGGATTTTAAATGATGTTTGAATTGAAGAAAGGAGGAAAGAAAAGAAAGATTCTGTTCAAACATGTGGCACCGGGGAGAAGTGAAAGATGTTGGAACACAAAATACTGAAGGTAACATCATGGAGACGGCGGCCATCATTAGTTCCTCGATGCCATGGTTGTTCAGAAATCAAAGCCACAAGACAATACCTGAACATGACCACACACTTTTTATTTCTTCTCTCATTAGGAATAACAATTTGGGGTAGAATTCCACAAATGCCTTTTTCATACACAAATACAAAACAATATGTATGAATATCACTTGCAAATTTTAGTTGCAAACTTTTAAGGGCCTATTAATCGTGTTAGACATGGGTGGAAAAGAGATGAGCTTAATGTTCACCAGAAATGGCTTGACATGATGCCTATTAGGAAATGAATGACAATGACTCTTTATATGTTACTCGGCGGCAACATTTCCAGCAATAAACCTTAAGAGAAGCAACAAAATACTAAAATTACCCCAATATGGCCATACATATCCCACACGTACTTTTATAAAAATACTCAATCCAATTCCAATTTAGCTGTAAATTTGGATATTTCAAAATAAGTAAATCATTGATTCATAGGTTCTTTTTATGATTATGATTATATTTGTAATGATATCATACTCATAATCTAATGTGTGTATTAAGCAAATTCAAGATAGATAAAGAACCAATTTGGCCCTAGATTTAGAGAATACACAAATACCAAGTATTCTCGGGAAATCAATTATCCTAAACCTTTTCCAAACTTCTATATAAGCCCTAGCCAAGAGTACAAATGTCAAGTACCGTCGCATAGATCCCTTTAGTACACACTAATACTACAAGTCTAGACATGCAATGCGGACAGCAGTATCTGTTCATACCACACCTTTCTGGGTGCGAGGAAGTTCAAAACGTAAAGATCTCAAGATCTTTTAGAAATGGAAAGGCTTTTGCCCCAACCAAAGCCAACTGCAATTTGCAAACACTCCCTCTTAGAAAATATACAAGATTAAGTCCACCAACTCTCAGCTCATAGAAATCCAATGAAAACTATACATAAGGCTAGGATGAGAATCATATAATCAGGCCCAAAAGCAACTTCAGGTGGAGTTGAGTTTTGAAAAATAATATAAGGGATCTCATCCACAAAGGTTGTTAGTCATAAAGGTAAAAACACGTTAATATAGCTCGTGTCAAGTGGGATCCAATATAATAGCCACTTAAAATGTCTTACAATTTGGAAACTAAAATATTAATAGAATAGAGCAATAACTCTTAGTAGCAAACCCAAATGGACTTGCTAAAAGCTCCAAATGCGATCTTGTGCTCTTAGTTTGTAAGCACCTACTCCAATTATACACAAGCAATACTACTTAATAACACCCAACTCAACTATATGATGCATGGATGATATGGTCAACACAATGCACACAATAAAGCAAGGCAATTCGATCGGTAGAACTAATTAGATGCAACGAATAAATACAACAATACATAACTACAGCACAAGGCTAACGACGCAAGTAGGCAATAAGTTATAAAATGAAACAGGAGACGGTATGAAAATCAACAATCTAGCAAACTAGAGAATCCAACAAAAGGCCAAAACATAAAGAGAGTATCAGCACAATTATTTAACCTCAAATGATAAATCAACATATGCAATACAAAAAAAAAGATAAAAGTAAACATAAATCTACCACCAGACAATAAGCTCTCTACCATGATGAAAATATAATGAGTAATGATAGTAATTCAATATTTCAACACAAACGAAATTAAGAACAATACACATCAATTGGTACTAATCATCAGCATGAATTAATTGCAACACAAAATAACGGTAAATCGATTAGATGGAGATTAACATTCAACATTTACCATTTATCAACAGGGCATTTATCATAGGGACAACACTAATTACACGAATCGACAATCACAACACCATTATCAGCTAATACATAAATCTCAAATTATAGGCACAACCACGACAAGGATTGGTCATGGCTAATGCTAACAAGAGTAATACAACCGTGGAATTAATCATTCATAATCACAATACTCAATAAAGTGATTACTAAACACATTCCAATGACAAAATCAGTAATCACCGCAAGGATGAGATCCGCTTATGAGCTAATGAGAGAATGGGGGAAAATAAAAAGGGAGGCTACCGATGGTGAGGGAGGTAAAGGAGGTTCTGGCCGTCTGGGGTTACTGTCCGCCGAGGTTAGTGGGTCGGAGACGGCTGACCAGCGTCGACGTATCACTGATCGAGGAGGGACCAAGGGCAGTCCTCAGCGGCCGTGTAGAAAGGGAGGAGGGCTGGAGTCGGTTGGCTGCCGGCCGTGGACTGCAGCAAGGGACGAGGAGATAGGGCGTGGTCGTGCAGTGGGGGGGAAGAGGGTGGTCGCTGCTGGTCTTGGTGGAGGGAGGACAGCTAGGGTGGCGATGTGGTGGTCGTCGTGACGAAGAAGGTGGCGCTTGGGTTAGGAGGGGAGGGGAGAAGTAGAGATGGCCGGTAGGGGATAAGGCGGGGTTTGAAGACTAAACGTAGGAAAATTTAGGGTCTATTTGGTTAAATTAATGTAAATGATATAAAACATATCAAATATTCAACCTTATTAAAAATAATTACATTTAATATATTTTTATAAAAAAGTTAAATTAATTATTTTATATATAAATTACGTATTATTACTTTTGGGTATGCAACAATGACAAATAATGATGAAGAATAAAAATAAAATAAATTGATGTCAATAATTATTTCAGATAAAAAATATCATTCAATCCACGAATAGTATTTTTCACTATAAAAAATATCAAAATAATTATTATAAAGTTTTTTTTTTTCTCTCACACCCTTGAATCAACAAAATCTAGGTAGACCCCTTTTGCCTAATTCATGTGGTGGGGTGTCGATCTCTTCCTCCATGTGCTTTGTTTCAACAATCTTTATTTTGGTGAGTAAAATATATTTGTATATTATTGAGTTAACATAGAAATCAACTTTGTAACAAAATTGGCACGAATCCTTGCACAATAACATGCTTGAAACATCACCTCTCTTGGGTCGGTGGCAAGCATGCTCTAACTCTATAGCTCGATTCAAGCTTGGGAAACACTTAGCCTTACCTACAATAATGAACTCCACTTGCTCCATCATTCGTTTCTTATGTGAATATGCATATACACGTAAGTCATCTCTATCTACTTGTGTGTCTGAATCTTCAAGCTCCACCTTAATCGTACTGCTTATTAGTTTCTAACCTTTTGACCTTTAATCACAATTTTATTACCTTTAACAATCTTTAGAACTCCACCCTTTGCATAATTCCTACAACCATTTTAGTCAAAAACACTTAGTGAAATCAATTTCTTCCTCAGCCCTAGAACATGTCTCACACCACCCATTATCCTCACAACTCGTCAAACAAATTGATTTTAGTTGTCCCTATTCCAGTGGTCTTGCATATAGAGTTATCTATTATTGTTACATTACCACAATCAGCCCGTGTGTATAAATTTGAAGGCGTCTATGTAGGACAAAGCTAACTACAAATCATTTAGCAAATCAGTTAGATCTACATAATACTTAGACCCATTTAAAAATTGTAAATAGACAACAACAGAAACAATTTAGCACAAATTGTTGGGTTTATCCCACATCGGTCGTATAAGGCGTTGATGCCTTGTATATATGCTAATGAGAAAGTCTTATTCCTTAAGTTAACTTTTGAATTAAGAGAGACCCATTACACCTATTTTAAGTCTTCTTTTGGAGGCCCAAAGCTTGGTTTGGGGCCCAAAGGGCCCAACAGTGGTACAAGAGCCAAAGTTGTCATCTTGAGAGATATGTTTGCCTACACCGATTATGGATGTTTCCTTCATGAGTTCTATCTAATGATTTAAAGTGAGTTTGCCAGGTGGATGACGATGATTGTTTCGGGGTCCCCGAAGTCGGGGTCCCCAAAGTTGTGGGTGCCATCTAATGAAAAGTGGAGATTGCCAGACAATGATGTTTCGGAGACGCCCGATGTGTGAAGGGGAGTTGTTGGGTTTATCTCACATCAGTCGTAGAAGGCGTTGGTGTCATGTATATAAGCTAATGGGAAAGCCTTATTTCTTAAGTTAACTTTTGAATTAAGAGAGGCCTGTGATATCTATTGCAATCTTAGGGGCCCAGAGCTTGGTTTGGGGCCCAATGAACAGTGGTATCAAAGCCCATAGGTACCTATCACAAATAACTAATAATCATAAGAAACACAAGTGAAGATGAAGGCAATTCACACAACATAATGAACCCAATAGTGTAGTGTGTAAGACAACACAAGTTCAAACTCACAAATTTATTTGTGCACGTAAATTTGTCAAACCATATGAGTAATAAGATGATCTTGACATTGATTCACTTAGCTCTTTGAATTGAACAAGTCAAACACAAGAGAGCTAACTGAAGTATGCCAACAAGTATTTCAAATTAAAACAAAGCACACAAAAATGAGAAGGAAAGAGAGAAGTCAAATGGAATTTTTAAGAGGTTCCTAACTAGTACTCATTTTTTTATCCCACCAAGTCCTTTGGTTGGGTAAGTGTAACACCCCGATTCGGCTCACCTGTAAACCGAACTATTCGCTAATCTACTAGATTCGGTTAAGCTGACCCGGATCTACTCTCGGCGTTTAAGACCGAGATGCAAACATGCATAGTATGGATGGGATGCTAGGGTTCTAACGCTTGTCCTACATGCATGACATAATATGCAAACAAAAACCAAAGGAAAGTAATAACGAGAAATCCGAAGAAAAATATCTATTTCTATAAAAAAACGGACAGAGTTTCCCCTACAAGTGCAATGAGGGCCAACCTATCCACAACAAGGATATATAAATATATATATAAATTTTTAAAACTATGTAAAATATAACAATCAATAACCAAATGCAGTATCATCACTTCCATTTTCACAAGAGCCGAGTCCGAGCTCCAAGGCTCCTTGGTCATTTACATTTACCCATTCATTTCATGCGCAGTTTATCAAAATATAATGCAATAAAATCTTCATTCAAACAACATTAACACACAATCATTACACAATACACACGACAAGTACATGTGTGCGCGATTCTGTGCTGCTCCTCCGCAATCCCGACAGCTCTCAATCATCATGATCCTCACCTACATATAGTAGAAAAATGTCAGCAACGGTTATCACTGGTCCGGAAATAACTAATATCAAACTGGCACAGGAGAGTTAACCTTCCTGTTGAAAGAAAAACATCACATGAAATCTCTGAGGGCGTCTGCAAAAAATCATCTTTCTCATTTTCATTGTCAATGGGAGGCTCTTCTATACCACTCTAAAGTGGTTGTTTCTAGGTTTACCTTTCTCATTTCACATTTCTCATTTCACATTCTCATTTCACGTTCTCATTTTACCTTCTCATTTCATTATTAAGGGACATCTTGTAAAACCCATGATTCGAGTCAGGGTTTTATATTTAGAACTGGTCGGTTCGACCGTTATTTTTGAGTCGACTATGTTTCAGAACACGCGTACTGAGCCAACGCCGGTTGCGTGTATCAGCTATGAGGGGTCATGAGTACCCAAGTATATGATGATAACGTCATGAATACAACTAGAAAAGAATGAGTTATCAGAATATATGGAAGTATGCAGTCCAGTTTTTTTTATTACGTAGTTTGATCGTAGAAATAGTTTTAGGCAGTTTACCGCGTTAGGCACGTTACGGGTAGTTCGGGCGGGTTGATAGCTATAGAGCATATCATTTAGATGTTGTGATATTATACTATTTTAGGGAATATTTCCCGATTTTTTTGGATTTTTATTAGATCTTAATACGACTAAATAATTATTTTGATTCGAGACGGAGTCGAGTCAGGTATTATTTACAAGCTTGCCATTGAACTAGTTTTTTTCAACCATCGACACCCACCTTTTTCCAAACCCTAGTATCACCTTCCTAATTGCAGCCGCCCGGCCGCTGACCGATGCCGCCCCCTCCCACGACGGCGTCGCCGTGCCGCCCCGACCAGCCCCGGCCCACATCCGGCCACCGCAACATCGTAACTGCCGCGGCTAGCGTCTTGCCCGTGAGCGTTCGTGTCGCCGATTCCGGCATCAGCGACCATCGCCGTCACCGATTCTGGCATCAGCGACCATCGCCGTCGCCGTCCAGTGGCTGGCTCGACGTCCTCAATCCCCCAGCAACCTTCCCCGACCAGAGCGCCACCCATCGCCGGCCTCACCGGCCGGATTTAGCCACCCATAGCCGCGGCCCTATTTTAGCTATTTTTCGGCGAGCCGCCGCCTCCGTCGGCCATGCCGACATCGCAGATGTGTTGGGCTCTTCAAGACGGTTCCAATGGTACCCTTATGACCCCTATCCGGCC
>JAVDBV010002415.1:0-11448 GCA_032619315.1 Piper longum
AAAGATGGATATTCATATTTGTCAAGCATATATGCTAATGTAAAACCTACCCAACTCTTCAACACAAGCCAAGAGGACCGTCCCATATTAAAAAAAAAAGTCAATCTAAAAGATTTTTTTTAAAAAAAAATGTATCGCTTGCTAATAGATAAGCATTTTTCTAAAGCATTTTTCCTCCCATAATAATCCAATTTAAATAAAAAATAATGCAGGTTTCTTTTACTTATAGAGTGAGTGCATTAAATCGACTAACTCATTTTAATTATCTTAATTTAAATCAATATTAAGTTAAATCGAGCTTAAGCAATTTTTTTTTATAAAAAAAAACCTAAGAAAAGACGGAAGACATGCTACGTATACGTACGGCCATGCATTGAACCGGCCAACTAGATTAACGGCCCCACACACACTAATCACGTTTTCCCACTCTCCACTAATTAACACAATCGACTAATTAATCACACTCCGGCTAATCTCCGGCGATCATGGGCGGCTCCGGCGGACGGAGGCCATGGCGGTCGGAGCTCCGGCGACGGCGTTCGACTCCGACGACGTCCCTATCCCGACCTTTGCACCGGTCAAAAGGTGCGGCCTTTTACACGATACTTTCCTTGGTCCCCTCTTCTTCTTCTTCTTCTTTCCAAATTGGGGATCTGCTTGGCCATGGATTCGGTGGGACTGTGCTGTTTCAACTCTTGCCATTTCCCCGACGGTTGATCTTCTAGAAGTGGGGCTTTTCAGCTCTTCTCCTTCCATGGTCGTGGCGAGTTAATTCAATGGTATATTCACCGCCGTGTTGGATCGCGTCTTAATGCCAGACTAGGTTTTTCTTCCCCTTTTTTTATATTTTTCGTTGAAGCTATGGTCAAGGGAGACCCGGGTGGATATTTCGTCGTTCATGGCGTTGTGGTCAACGGGAACGATTAAAAATGGTGTCTTTGTTTCCAAATCTGATGCATATATATTGTCTTCCAACGAACGAACGAGTCTCCCCTTTTTTTTTTGTAATATTTATTTTTTATCGGTTGACAGCTAATCTGGAGTTGGAAAGTCGATATCTTTGTTCTTTTCTTGAGTTGGGTTGATTGCTTGATGAAATCAAGTTGGGGTGCTTCTTGTGATTGATGTTGGTGACCGTTCATCTGCTACTTGTGTGATTCTGAGTGGATTATTGGAGGTTTGGTTGTGTAGGTGGGCATAATGGGTTTTGTTTGAATCAGCTGATATTAGTTGATGTGTGTTTTGATAGGGAGCATGGATCTGATGTGCTTTTGCTGCTGTTCGTGAAGAAGAGAGATGAGTGGAGGCAGGAGGAGGAAGGTGCTTTTGAGCAAAATCTATGCGTTCAAACGGGGCAAAGCTGCATTTAAAGAGGACCACTCTCAGATTGGAGGTCCTGGGTTCACCAGAGTGGTTTTCTGCAACAAGTCTAAGCTAGAAGATGGAACAAGTTATGTTGATAATTATGTGTCTACTACCAAGTACACCTTGGTTACATTCTTTCCGAAGTCGTTGTTTGAACAGTTTCGGAGGGTCGCCAACTTCTTTTTCCTTCTTGTGGGGTGCTTGTCTTTCACTCCCCTGGCCCCTTACTCTGCAGTTAGTGCTATAATTCCTTTGGTCATTGTGATTGGAGCCACCATGGTTAAAGAGGCTGTGGAAGATTGGAGGCGGAAGAAACAGGTAAAGATTGTTTACATTTGCCATTCATATTGGCATTCTACTGCTACTTTTTGTGGTAATGACCTAGCAGGTTTGGATGGTCCGGCCACTATGACCAGTTTTTTTCTTATTGTGCGGCTTTAAACAGCTTTGCCACAAAAATCATTTGAGCCTTGTTATCTAATTTTAGGCAAATGGAAGAGAACAACTCTTCTTCTTCTGAATTTTATGTTCTATTTTTGTATATCTATTTCTTGGAACTGCAAGGTAGGTGGTGATGTCACCATTTCACCATTTCTATTCATTACCTGAATTTAGTCTTATAACAAGGGCATCTTTTGAGTGCTATTATTTTCTGCTATGATAAACTGGTTCTTCAACTAACAGATTCGAACTATTTCAGGACATTGCGATCAACAACCGAAAAGTTCAAGTTCATCAAAGGGACGGTACTTTTGCCTATACTGTGTGGAAGAATCTGAAAGTTGGAGAAATAGTTAAGGTTGAGAAGGATAATTTCTTCCCTGCAGATCTTCTCTTGCTATCTTCTAGTTACGAAGACGCTATCTGTTACGTGGAGACAATGAATCTTGATGGTGAGACTAATCTGAAACTCAAGCAAGCATTAGAGGTGACCTCTACCTTACATGAAGATACAAGCTTCAAGGATTTCAAGGCTACTGTCAAATGCGAAGATCCAAATGCCAACCTGTACACGTATGTGGGAAGTATGGTTCTTCAACAGCAACAGTATCCTCTATCTCCTCAGCAGCTTCTTCTTCGTGATTCAAAACTTCGAAATACAGACTACATCTATGGGGCTGTAATCTTTACTGGCCATGATACTAAAGTTATGCAGAACTCGATGGACCCTCCATCCAAAAGGAGCAGAATTGAGAGAAAAATGGATAGAATTATTTACCTACTTTTTGGTGCCCTGGTTTCAATTTCTACAGTTGGATCAGTAGTCTTTGGCATTGAGACTAGGGAGGACCTGGAAGATGTTAGGATGAAAAGATGGTATCTTAGACCTGATGATTCAACAGTCTTCTTTGATCCAGAAAGAGCACCACTTGCTGCAATTACTCACTTTTTTACAGCTATGATGCTTTTTGGCTCCTTCATACCAATCTCCTTATATGTTTCCATCGAGATAGTTAAAGTCTTGCAGAGTATATTCATAAACCAGGACATTCAAATGTATTATGAAGATGCTGACAAGCCGGCACATGCTCGCACTTCTAACTTAAACGAAGAATTGGGACAAGTGGACACTATACTTTCAGATAAGACAGGTACTCTTACTTGCAATTCTATGGAGTTCATCAAATGTTCCATTGGAGGAATTGCCTATGGTCATGGGGTGACTGAGGTTGAGCAGGCAATAGCCAGAAGGGAAGGGTTGCCTTTCTCCCATGAAACTCAAAAGGGTGATTATGAAAACAATCTCATGGATAATAGATCTTCAGTCAAGGGATATAACTTTAAGGATGCACGCATTATGAACGGAAATTGGGTGAAGGAGGTGCAATCAGATGTTATTCAAAAATTTTTCCATGTGCTTGCATTATGCCACACTGTTATTCCTGAAGTAGATGAGGAATCTCAGAAAGTTTCTTACGAAGCTGAGTCACCAGATGAAGCAGCCTTTGTTGTAGCTGCTAGAGAATTAGGATTTGAGTTTTATCGGAGGACTCAGACAACAATCTCTTTGCGTGAACTTGATCCTACATCAGGAAGGAGTATTGAAAGGTTGGTTCCTCTTCTCCACTGTCTCTTTGGCCAAAAATAAAAAAAGTTGATTTTAGCTATGTTTCTCCAAAGCATGCTTGCTTTCTCATTTTAGGCTTATGGCGATAGTTTGATAACTCCAATTAAACGTAGAACTCATCTGTGAGTGTTGTAAGTGATTATTCAAGAAGAAATTACTGAGAAAATAAGTGTCTAAACAAAAAGAGAATTAGATAATTGGAGAAGAAGTAACTCTTGTTTATTAAAATAAACTGAATTATGATGAACTCTAAGAATATTTATTGGGTTTAAAAAAGTATAAACATAAAAATTTTGGTCCTAAAAATAGAATACTATAGCTTTTTATGGAAATATTATGCCTTACCACACAAAATACTCATTTCGGTATTTCTGTATTTCCTTTAATACAATTTTTCCTTCTTTGATACATAGTCTTTTGTTTCGGATGATCTTCCTTCTGAATATAAGAGTCTTCGTATTATCTTGGTCATGTTTTGCATCGGTTAACACCCCTTGAATAATTTGCTAAGTAGGGGCTAGAAAACTGATTGGTTTTAGTTTTTACCTGTTCACTTGCCTTGTTAATCCTGGTAAAACTCGTGTGCAAAGGATGTTATTTGCTATTCCTCCATGGAAAGTAGGAGGTAAACGTACAATTCTATTGGCGAAAATTCATATTAATCTACACAGTAGTATGTGTTACCCTTGACAATTATCTGATGTGTGATTTTTTGCAGGTTGTATAAGATTCTAAATATTTTAGAATTTGACAGTTCCAGAAAGAGAATGTCAGTTATAATAGAAACTGAAGACGGCCGTAAAATGATTCTGTGCAAAGGTGCTGACAGGTTTGTAGCTCATCAAGAAGGCAGAAATAAATAGCATGTCGCACAAATGTGTCATTGTCTAAATGCAGTCCATATTTTTGTGCAGTGTCATGTTTGAAAGACTTACCAAGATTGGGAGGGAGTATGAAACTCAGACAAAGGAACATGTAAATGAGTATGCTGACGCAGGATTAAGGACCCTAGTTCTTGCTTACCGTGAATTAGATGAAAAGGAATACAAGGACTTCGAATTGGAGTTTAGCGAGGCCAAAAACTCCATTAGAGCGGATCGTGATGACCAGATTGCTGCAGTTGCAGACAAAATTGAGAAAGATATGATTCTTCTAGGTGCAACAGCTGTTGAAGACAAGCTACAAGACGGGGTAAGTAGATGGTGTTATTGCATATAGTCTGGATTCTTGAATGCTTAGCATGGAACTAATTTTCCAATCCAATATCAAAGGTACCTGAATGCATAGACAAACTTGCACAAGCTGGAATTAAGATATGGGTGCTGACGGGAGATAAAATGGAGACTGCAATTAATATTGGGTATATTTTTCAGAATGATAGCTTTGTCAATTTGTTAAAGTTAGTTGACTTAATAACCTAACTCCGACAATGTTTGTGTATTTGGTCTCAAGAATAGATAAAGGAGGAGGGTTATGTTAGGAAGGGCTTCCGGCCATCAAAAATAGCCATTTGTATAATCACATGGGATCCATGTCCCTCACAACTTTAGGTGTCGAATGTAAGAAGAAGTTGACTTAATATCCTGGCATGTTTTCAACATGCAGCTTTGCATGCAGGTTGCTAAGACAAGGGATGAAACAAATAATTATCAGTTTGGACACTGCAGAAATTCATGAATTAGAGAAGGGAGGTGACAAATGTGCTATGACAAAGGTAACATATCTTCTCAATCTGGAGAATAGATATATTTTTTGGAATAATACGTCTTACTATGGGTGAATGTCTTTTCAGGCATCCAAAGCTAGTGTGGTTCGTCAAATAAACACAGGGAAGTCACAAATTACATCAAGAAGAGGCTTTGATGCTTTTGCTTTGATAATCGATGGCAAATCACTAGCTTTTGCTCTAGAAGATAATGTTAAAAGCATGTTTCTAGAACTGGCTGTTAAATGTGCATCCGTCATATGTTGCCGCTCATCTCCCAAACAGAAAGCTCTCGTGACAAGATTGGTCAAAGATGGTTCAGGTAAGACAACATTAGCAATCGGGGACGGGGCCAATGATGTGGGTATGCTGCAAGAAGCAGATATTGGTGTTGGTATTAGTGGTGCTGAAGGAATGCAGGTAAACAACGAAGCCATAATCTTTATTTGACTGACTACAACCTATGCCAGCTAGAGGTCCCATATAAACCTCTGAAAATCTAAGTTGATTATATGCGATCAACATTTTATGCATTGTTTGCACAGCTTTTTATTATCATGTTGAGCATATGTTTTAAGAATCTTTCTTCTATATGATCTCATTTGTCCTTCAACTAAAATTTTCTCCGTTCATGTTCAGGCCGTCATGTCCAGTGACATTGCAATTGCACAATTTAAATACCTAGAGAGGTTACTTCTTGTGCATGGGCATTGGTGTTACAGGCGCATCTCATCAATGGTAAGAAAGTTTTCACATTGTTAGTCTTTTTTTTAGCCCAACTTGCATCCGGCTGATCTGTTTCTAATGCATTTTTGGTAGATATGCTACTTCTTTTACAAGAACATTACGTTTGGTTTAACACTGTTCTTGTACGAGGCGTATACTTCGTTTTCAGGACAACCAGCATATAATGATTGGTTCATATCATTATACAATGTATTGTTCACATCCCTTCCTGTAATTGCTCTGGGTGTGTTTGATCAAGATGTTTCTGCAAGATTCTGCACGAAGGTATGTAGTCCTGTTCATCATGCTTTATTATCACTTTAGGGTTTAGGCTTCCTATTTTTCATTGTTTTTGTTCTAATAGTATGAAGCTGTTGTAGAGGCTATCCTTTCAAAGGTGTCTAAAGGCTTTTTGATGGCCTTGACGAATGTTTTTTTTTTTTGGGACAGTTTCCCTTACTGTATCAAGAAGGTGTTCAGAACATACTATTTAGTTGGCCACGGATATTGAGCTGGATGTTCAATGGAGTGTACAGTGCTGTGGTAATCTTCTTCTTCTGCACCCGAGCCCTTGAACATCAAGCCTTCCGTAATGGAGGCCAGACTGTAGGGCGAGATGTTCTGGGTGCAACTATGTATACATGTGTTGTTTGGGTTGTCAACTGCCAAATGGCTTTGTCTATCAGCTACTTCACTCTCATTCAACACATTGTCATATGGGGAGAAATTGCCCTCTGGTACCTGTTTCTCCTGGTCTATGGTGCATTACCGCCCGATTTATCTACTAATGCCTACAGGGTACTTGTTGAGGCTCTTGCTCCAGCTCCATCTTTTTGGATTCTTACCCTCTTTGTGGTTATATCTACTCTGATACCCTACTTCAGTTATAAAACCGTCCAGATGAGGTTCTTCCCCATCTACCATCAGATGGTTCAATGGATTCGATTCGATGGACAATCCGGCAATGACGACTTTGGAATGGAATGAGCTATCTAAACCAACCTCAGTCAAGCTCAGAGAGCTATTTTGTGGTGGGCAATTTTATGCCTTGGTGAAAATTCCAATTATTTGGCTGCATTGTTTTTAATGCCGTGTTTGTTTTGTCAATGGGACGGATATCCCAAGCATGATATATTTAGAAGAAACAGTTCAAGAAATATACTTCCTCGCTGCACACACTTATCAAGTATTAGGATTGAAGCGGGGGAGAATTTTCCAGGGAAAAACGTTTTGAAGGGCGAAACATGGACGAGATAGTGAATAATTCAGTTGGAAGATCTTCATAGTAAGAAAAACTAACAGTATGCTAACAGTATGAACTGCACCAGAAGTATGGCAAAATACATATATTAATGATTAAAGAATGACTTAAGCTGTGTTTTAACAGTATAGCTAGGTTAAGGTTACCCTCCTGATCAAGGAGGCAAAATAACAAGTAAAATGTAACGTGCAAAGATGAAAAGCCAAGTAGCAAAAGATCATGTTTTATTGTTTCATGCTGCATCATATATGCAGCTTTCTAGAATGAGATCCTAACTGCTGAAGGTCCATCACCTGAGCCACCATTTTTGAACTGCTGCAAGGGGAGTATTTAAGATAGAGGCATAACGGTGGATGAGTGGATTTACAGATCGACCAATCTTAGGCCACACGCTCTGATGGTCACCAGCAGTAACAGGAGCAAAGTACATTAGCCTCAACAGCTGCCATTCATAAACAAAAACTGATGATCAGACTCACCAATTTAGGAGAATATGAAACTGCAGGCCAATATGTTGAAACACCATTAAAATGTCTGTGCTAGATATCTCATTAATTCTCTGTGTTGTTAAAGTACAGAACAAAATAAGGTCACTAAGCACACAAAGGAAGGGAAACATCACAGACCTGCCAATACATGATTGTCTGTATAACTTTACGTTGCCACCTGCATAATAAATAGGATTTGCAAACAGAAGCTGAAAGTTATAAAGAAAGAAAGCCAACAAGTAATTTAAATGGCATATATGCGCCTACGAAAATAAAGGGAGAATTAGAAAGAAACCAAGTCCAACTTCAGCATTAGAACTCATAATGTTCGAGGTAGCCAAGTTTGATTCTACCCATACGCAAGGTTCCTCCAAATATTTCCTGTCAGCATTAATCAAGGAAGATGGAAAAGGGAAAGTTCAGCAGCATATTTCTCAAGTCATAGATAGGAATCAGAAATGAGAAAATGGCGGAATATTTGTACAAGATGAATCTAGCATCACCTTAAGATGGAAACCTGCAATTATGTAGCAACTCTATTGACCAACTTTGCACTATATTTCTCACTGTTTAAAAGCATAAGCATAGCTATATATGGAGGAGTTTGTGCAATTACACCTCAAGAACTTGGCAATAACCTCAACACTTCGGCAAACCACAGCTATCAGGGCCACTGTAAGAATAAAAACAATGATTTATCTTTAAACCAGGTGATCATAACAAAATATATTACATTATCTACTAGGCACGAAGCATACATTTAATCTGTAACTGAGACCTGACAAATGTGACACTGTAAAGGAAGTATATAAAGTCCTTGGTTACAATCACTGACTCAGCCAGCTTTGAATAGCTTGAAGATTCCATGCTCTTGGTTTCTGTCATCAACTAACAAAAAAAAAAAAAAGGAAAAGCATATTTCAAACACCATTCTAAATTTCCTGAATCATAACTTTCGAACTTAAACAAGATCACAAAAGGCAAGAAAAATGTCAACATTACCCCATGCAGTGAATACAAGGAATATAAGCAGATACACACCTGACAAAAACCATGGACACAGAATTCAGACCATTTCATTGTACTTAACATTCAAAACATCATACTAATTGTCAGAAACCAGATACAAACACTGTACACAATAAGTATATTAGAATAATGAACAATGTAAGAGATAAATTGCTACAAAGAAACCAAGAAAAAGATCTTTAAGTGCAACCAACTGCGTCAAGACAAACCATTAAGCATCCAATCCTAACTCGAATACATAGCATGCATGCTAATTCTGTCACTTCTAATCCCTCGACAGTGATGTTCTTATTAGAAATACTTTGTTAATCAGAAAGTTTGTTTAAAAACTCTCTGCGAGAGAAAAAAGCATGCCGAGGATGACTTGATTATCAACTCTTTGCAGATTTCAAGACCCTATTACGCACACTTCATGTAATATCATCACCACCACCATCTTATCCCAGTTAAGTAGGGGTTAACAGAAAAGATTATGCACCACTAACAGTTCATTCTCGCATTTATCATCATCACCATCTTATGCAGGATGCAATTCCTATTCAACTCTAGAAAGAAGAATTGACGCCTAAATTATGAAAAATCGAGCAGTATGGCCCATATGCATGGTAAAACAATAAGAAAACGGGGCAACTGAAAATATAGAATTTCACGGTAGTCATTTGAATCAACTCAATAACTACAGGCATCTAGTATCTGATATTCATCTAACTGACAAATTGTGCAATGTTCAGATGGAAGCATAATATCATACCCATGCATTCACAGAAAATTGTATTGTTTGCATATCCCAATGTGCTGAGCGAGCATTTGTTGTACCAGCCTAGGCAGATTTTCCACCTGCAGATCCTATAATAGCAAAAAAGTAACTTCAAGCACCATTACTGCATCTTAATATGAAAGGAAATATACAAGATTTTTTTTTTTTTAGTTTGCCATGACTGCAGAATGAGCATGAGCCCCTGAACTGATTATTTACCGTTATTTTGTGCCCTTGTTTGCTGACTTAGAAGAGGAAGATGATGATGTCGTTAATGACGGTCCAGAGAGGAACAAGGAAATTGGCTCAACCACAAAATCAGGATCCTGCACATCAAAAAAGGGTGTACTTGTAATCCATTTCAACAACTCATTATGTAAATTAAATCATCCATTAAAAATAAGGAATTTACTATTAGGCCCTTTGGGCCCCAAAAGTAACTTGCAATAGGTTCATGGGCCTCTCTTAATCCAAAAGCTAGCTTAAGAATTAAAGCTTTCATATTAGCCTATATACAAGTCACTGGTTGCCTCCAAATGGGATGTAAGATTAATCGAGCAATTCTCTCATTCACACATCACAACACCCGAATCATCTCCCCCTCACCATATGTAGAGACAACATGTCTTCGTGAGGTTCCAGATGATATCAATTCGGGCCAACAAATCGTGTGGCTAATTGAGGCAACACCAAAACCAAAACCAACCTTGGATCTGATACCACTTGTTGGGCCCTTCAGGCCCCAAAAGTAACTTGCAACATGTTCATGGGCCTCTCTTAATCCAAAAACTAGCTTAAGAATTAAGGCTTTCCTATTAGCCTATATACAAGTCACCGGTTACCTCCAAATGGGATGTGAGATTAACCCAGCATTTACCATCTATTAAAAACTTGAACAAAAAGTATAATTTGAGTTGCTCAGCAATCAATATAGCAATACACTTCACCTAAAACAAAAAGTATAAATTTGCCCTTTTATTATTATAATTAAAAACAAAAAATCTAAATCACCTAAAACAAAACCACATTCTAAGTTTTATTAAGTAAATAAATTTATGAAAGTAAAAAAATTATTTTCATAGTTTATTATTTTTACTAAACTCTTGAAGAAGTGCATTGATGTCTCTTCAAAAAAATTAATTCTTTTTCCTTCTCGTAATTACATTAAGGAGGTTATAAAATTTCCTGCTCAAAATTTGCTCATTAAAAGATGAATAAACCTGGTGATGCGTCATTTAAATTTATTTATCTAGTTTTTTTTTTCAAAAAAAAAATCATCGTCCTCTATTTCATGTATTTTATTCTTTATGACTTTTTCCTTTTATTAGTTTATTAGCCATTCACTTTTATATATAATTTAGAAAAAACACTCTTTTACGAACGTGATTGTCTAATATTTTCGATTTTTTACGATCTTTGTTAAATATTGTCCCCCACTCAACATTCACATAACATCCTAAAAACTTGATTGAAAAGTGTAATTAGTTAACAATTCTAAATCAATTTTTTTAATGTTTAAAAATGCGATCAGTTTGAATCCTACCCAATAAATTAATTTTTTTTCTGATTTATTCTTTAATAGATAATTTACCTTTTGTTTTATACATGTGTTAACCTATTACAAATTTACTAACATTGAGGGTTAAAATAAATATTAAACTAAAATTTGCTGAGATTACTTAACAAGACATTAATAATTCAATGAAATTTCTTTTTGTTGCAACTTATAATATTTAGTCAAAATGACTCGTAGGATTCACTAAATTTTATATATATATTATGTATGAAATTGAAAAAGTGATAATGAATATAAACATAACCATACTTTTTAATCAAAAAATTTAGTGAATCCTATGAGTGTGTGTATATATATATGTGTTTGAGTTGCATGAGAGCAATCCCAAGAATACCAATCTGGACTGTCTGATCATAAGAAGGGTTTAGATCTTCTCATCTTAAAAAAAAAATTTCATCCTAATCCAAATTGCCGCCATTGGCCATCGCTCACTGCCGCGCGACCTGCCCTTGCTGCCGTCGCCACCTCCTCCC
>JAVDBV010002416.1:0-12619 GCA_032619315.1 Piper longum
ATATATATATATATATATATATATATATATATATATATATATATATATATGCCTAGGTCGGGAATTTATATAATAGGCCTGAAGGCAACTTACGGTGGATTTTGCTTTCAAAAACATACTCGAAGGATCTCATCTTCGAGGGTTATTAATATGGAAAAACGATCGGCTAAATGGCCCGAGATAAGTGGGATCCAATAAAACGCCACTTAACTCGTCCTGCGAATAAGAAATCAAACATGCGACAGAATAGAGCGTAAAACAGAGACGAGTCCAACGGACCTGGTAGAAGCTCCAAGCGTGGTTGCGCGCCTATGCGGCAAGCTCCCACTCCGTACCTACATATCAAAACTAAAAACTAACGCCCGTTCATGATGCATCACACATCCTATAACATACACACATCAACCATACATCAATCAACACACATCAACCATGCATCAATCAACGCATCAATAATAATCAAGATCGTTCTTATACTCTACGTTGCATTAGATTACAATACTTATTTAGTCGACCTAATTAATCGCTTAGCATTTATTTAAATATCACAGTCACATGCATCCATATTTTAATTAACATAAAAATACATAGCACACGAATCATCCAATCATAATATCCTAGCAGGTTGACCTAATAATCATTAATTCTAAATAATTAGATTAAAATAAATTAGACCTCAGCGCGTTGTTGACGACTAGGGTTTCGTCGTGCGTGTCGGAGCTCGAATTCAGCGCTCAGCAGCATCCGAAGTTTGATCAAGATCAATTGGATGAACTCGGCGGAAAATCAGGCAATTCTGAATTTTTGGCAAGTTCGGCGGTTTTTCAGCAGGTTCCGACAATTTTCCGAGAGGTCCCGGCAGTTTTTCGGCAACTGTCACAGCAGGGCAATAGTGGGTAACGGTCGGCTTCGTCTCGATGAGCCCGACCCAATGGTGGTGACAACACAGCCGACCGCGATGGCGATGGCCGTCGGTAGCGGCATCGAATCTGGCCAGTGTGGTGGGTCGCTCCAATTGGGCCCACAGCCGACCTCGGCGGCGACGTTGGGTAGAGGGGAAACTTCGATGAGGTGGTGAGGGTGGTCTTCGGCGTCACGGAGGCGGCGGCGTGGCCCTAACGGCGGCGAATCGGCTCCGAGAACAGTGGCAGCGTTGTGGCTGATTCTGGCGTCGTGGCGGCCCAATCATGGCCAGTGACGGTCGGGGCAGCATGGTGATGGCACGACGCGGCGGGACGGCGTCAATCAGCAGTAGGCCGGCATCGGTGATGGCGGCGGCGATAACCCAAGGTGGCGGCATCGGGTTTGGGTGAAGGAAGTGTTGGGGAAGGAGGTACAATACCTCGGTGGCAAACTCGTAATTGAGTATTGACTCGATTCCTACTCGAGTCAAAATAATAACTAGCTCGTAATAAATCCTAAAAAAATACAAAAAATAGGGGAAAATCCTATAAAAAAAAAATCACAACATCCAAATGACATGATCTATAACTAATACCCACCCTAACTACCCAATAATACGTCCTAATGCGTTAATCGGTATAAAACTATTTCTATGATCAAATCAATAAAAAGAAAAATTACTGCACACTTTCATATATTCTGATAACTCATCTCACATCATCTCTTTGATGTTATAATCATATATTCAGGTATACGCGACTCTCATCACTCATAACTCACGCTGGTCTCGACTCAGCGTGCGGTCTATGAACTAACTCGACTCGAACCGATGGTTAAACCGACTAGTTCGCTATAATAAAACCATAACTTGAGTCATGGGTTTTACAAAATCTATACCAACTTCAGGGTCTCATGCATTTGTGTTAAAAGATGCAAGAAATAAAGACACAAACAGAAAGGACAAGAGTCGATGAAGGTCTAAATCCAAGAAGAACTTGAAGTGTTATTATTGTGACAAGACATGTCATATAAAAAAGGATTGTTAGAAGCTTAAGAAAAACTTGAAAAATAAAAACAACAAGGATTAAGGAGAAAATGATACCAATGTTGCACATAATGACTTGGTAATTCTTTCTGATTGCGGGAATGATTCTTTGATGACTGATTGTGATGCTAGTTGGGTAGTTGACTCGAGAGCATCAGTTCATCCAACTCTAAGCAGAAATTTCTTTACTGCCTATAAACCTTCGAATTTGGGTATAATGAAGATGAGAAATAGTAATACTTCCAAAATTGTGGGAATTGAAAATGTGTATATAGTAACAAACACGGGTTATAGATTATTGCTTAAAAATATCAGACATATTCCAGATTTGAGGATGAGTGTTGTCAATCAGAGTGCTTGATGATGAAGGATTTGGTTCATAATTTGCACAAGGTGTGTGAAAACTTATGAAGGTTCTCTTGTTGTAGCAAAAGGGAAGAATTGTTATAATTTGTACAAGAATGAGACGAGTCTAATTAGAGGGGAAGTTAATATCTCCTCACTTGATTCTATTGTTGATTTGTGGCATTATCGACTGGGACATATGAGTGAGAAGGGACTAGAGACATTGAAGAGGTTAAATCTCATTCTCAAGGTCGTTCTTATGATCATTGTTTGGTGGGGAAACAACGTAAGATATCATTTGCAAGCAAAAGTACAAGGAAATCAGAGGTTCTTGAGTTGGTACACACTGATATGTGTGGGGGCCGATGGAGCTAAAATCTCTTGGTGGTTCTATTTATTTTGTCACTTTTATTGATGCTAATTCTAAAAAGGTGTGAACTTATGACACGAAAAATAAAAGTGATGTTTTTGGCATCTTTGAGAATTTTCATATATTGGTTGAAAGAGAAACCAGTAAGCTTTTAAAATGCCTTAGAAGTGATAATGATGATCAAATTATTCTATTGAATTTAATGAATATTATAGCAAGCATGAGATTAGGCATGAGAAGACGGTTCCTTATACTCCTCAACATAATAGAATGGTTGAAAGAATGAACAGTACCATCTTTGAGAGGATTAAAAGTATGTTGCCTTCAGCTTAGTTGCTAAAAATTTCTGGGGTGAGCCCATGAGCACAACTTGTTATTTGATCAATAAATCTCCCATACATACCTTGGATAATGACATACCAGAAAGAATTTGGAGTGGCAAAAATGTCAGCTGTTCTCATTTGAGAGTTTTTGGTTGTAAAGTCTTTGCATATCTACCCTAGGAATAAATGGCTAAGTTTGACTCTAAAGTTGTGGAATGTGTTTTTCTGGATATGACGATGATAAGTTTGGATACAAATTTTGGGATCCTAAGAATAGAAAACTGATTCGAAGCATAGATAAGTTTTCAGGGAGGGTCAAACAATTGAGAACTTTGGCAAGGAAGAAGTTCTTGAAATAAAATCTTGGGAAAGCTTTGAAAAAATAAAAGAACTTTCAGCCTCAAGTAGAAGTGAAGATAAAGATCAGGATTATACAATTATTTCCCCACTAGTGATGATGAGGGCGAGGATGTGGTGTCTGATGATATTTCTAATGGGTTTATTAATAATGTTGGACATGAACTGACAGATTCTGATTAAGGGGAGCCAACTAATATGAGGAGATCAGCTTGTGAACCAGTTCTATCAACAAGATATTAATTATCAGAATATGTGAAAATCACTAAATGTGGAGAACCAGAAAATTTCAGTGACGTCAAAGCTCACGTAGAAAAGGAGAAGTGGTTAAAGGCAATAAAAGATGAGATAAAATCTTTGCATGATAATCACACTTATAAGTTGGTGGATCTTCTCGAGGGGAAGATAATATTAAATAATAAATGGGTCTACAAGAGCAAACATGAAGACCAACCAAGGTACAAGGTAAGTGGTGAAGGGCTTCAAATAGAAGAAAGGTATTGATTTCAATAAAATTTTTTCTTATTATTAAAATGTCTTCTACTAGAATTATTATAGCTTTGACTGCAAGTTTGGATTTGGAAGTTGAACAGTTAGATGTGAAGATGACTTTTCTTCATGGTGATCTTGAAGAGACTATATACATGGAGCAACCAGAGGGTTTTAAAGTTAGAGGAAAGGAATAGATGGTGTGTAGATTGAAAAAGAGTTTGTATAGTTTGAAGCAAACTCTTAGACAGTACCACAAAAAATTTGATTCTTTTATGGAAAGGAATGGGTACAAGAAGTCTGTCTATAATCACTGTGTGTTCATCAAGAGGTTTCATGATAATGACTATTAATCTATTGCTTATGTGGATGATATGTTGATTGTAAGACATGATAAAGCCAAGATTACAAGTTTAAAAAAGAACTTGAACAAATCTTTTACAATGAAGGATTTGAAATCGGCAAAGCAAATCTTGGGGGTAAGGGAGTTAGAAAGTTTTGGGTCACAGAAAAATACATAGAAAAGGTACTTAAAAAATTCAACATGAAAGATGTAAAAGTGGTTAGAGTTCCAATTGGGGGTCACTTTAAGTTGAAGAAAATGTGACTTAAGTGAAACAGAAATGAATGAAATAACAAATGTTCATTTTGCTTCTGCAGTTGGTAGTTTGATGTATGCTATGGTTTGTACAAGGCCAGACATAATATATATAGTTAGAACGGTTAACATAAATTTAGCAAATACGAGTAAAGAACATTGATAAGCAGTTCAATGGATAATAAAGTACTTAAGAGGTACATCCAAAATATATTTGAATTTTGGAAGTGAGAAACCTTTATTGGTTGGCTACACTGATGCAGATATGATAGGTGACTTGGAGACAATAAGGTCAACATCTGGGTTTGTTGTTAATTTTGCTAATGAGGCTTTGTCTTGGCAGTCTAGGTTGTAAATGTGTGTTGCAGTATCCACAATCGAAGCCAAATTTATTACTATTATAAAAGCTTATAAGGAGATGTTATGGACAAAAAACTTTTTGAATGAAATTGGTGTTAAACAAGAGAGATACATTATACACTGTGATACCAGAGTGAAATTCACCTAGGTAAGAATTGATGTTTTCATTTAAGGAGCAAACACATTGATGTGAGATATCACTAGATAAAAGATATATTGGAAAGTAAATCTCTTAAGCTAACAAAACTCCATATTGAAAGGAATGTTTCAAACATGATGACTAAAGTTGGATTAGAGGAGAAACATGTTCACTGCATAAATGGAGCACGCATGGATGAAACTTCCCATGATGGCTAGAGGTATTTTATGAACTCAGGAAAGGGAGGTTTGTTGGTTGTCCCTCCTCTGTAAATATATGAAAAAGGCAACCCTGTTTTGGATAAAACTAAATCTTTTTTAGAAAATGTGTTTTACGTCGTGTGAAAGGAATAAAATTAACGGCATATGCTTTTCATCTTTGGCATGGAGAAAATGGGTAACAGAGAGAAGAGAAAAATTGTGTGAATTAAAAAAAGATAAATATTTTACTTAAGTTCGCTTGTGATCGTCAATGATAACTTCGTCAAGTTCTTAATCTCTAATATTCTTCTGTAATTATCTTCTGTGATTAATACCAATTTTATAGAAATTATAATAAATTAGTATTGGGGAGTTTGTTCTCCCGTAAATATTTTCTATATCAAGTTATGATATAGTAAATTTGATTCAACCATCTGCCAGATAGTTTCCCCCAAATTTAAGGTTTTTCACGTAAAATTGATTTTGTACAATTTGGAAAGTATTTTTTTTCGCCTGTGTCTATTTAAATTGATACTTTTCATCAATTATATGTTGAAATGATGATTTAGATATTTGGTTAATCCCAACACAATTCGATCGGAAAAAATGATACAAAGCTTTACACCTAATTAACTAACATAATATAAAGGGTGTGGTGTTCCTATTACAAAAGCATGTTGGTGAAGTAAATATCTATAGTAACACCTGAAAACATATGAAATTATATTTTTGAGACGATTTTAGTTCCTTTCTCTCAAAAAATTATATTGGTCATCTTTTAGTGGTTTGTGAAATGTAAATTTAATTTACATTATTTAAGGTAGATTGGGAGTATAAATAATATTTCATTGTAAATTTATGTAAATGAAATTACACTTATTAATGAATTTAAATTGTAAATTTAATATAAATTTCTTTTTACCTTTTAGTTTTATGCCCACAGAAGTCTTTGAGTCAGATTGACAAGTGTGTGAGGTGTATAATCCGATTGACAGGTTTGTAGTTTTTTTGGACCGGAATGTAATTTGTATAAAAATTGTGTAAATATGTTCACACTTAAAAAACTAATCACACGAACTAGTTATAATTTAAAGTCCGATTCGCATCAGTAATGAGATTCACACTAGCTAATTCTAAGAGCACATAACTGGGGAAACTCATCGGTATTTTGTTTCTTGATCGGTTGTGGTTGATGCTCGCCGGTGAAATGGCACCAACTCAAGCTAGCTCACAAGTAGCATTCCAATTGGTCCTCATGATTCGACAATGGCAGCAGGTATATATGTGCCTCCTTCCCCCCTTTGTTAATTCCTTCCCAAAGTAGTACTAGTAAGGCAATCCTTGTGAGTGTGTTTTTTAAGATGTTCGTGGTTGTGTTTGTGAGTTGAATTTATCAAGTTTTAGTAGTGACATTCGACATTAATGCCCATGAATTTGTGAATTTATTAAATTGGTTGTGCTGTGGGGTTGAATTTGTGCCCATGAAAGTATTTATAAGTAAAAATTTTTGCGACCAAGTGGAGAGAGCAGAAGAAATCGATTGGGCAGCTTGGTAAAAGGAAAAGATTCCGCCAATTTTTATTGGTTCGTTGGAGGATGGATAAAGATATGTTATTTACTTGTAAGGTGCTTCATGCTCGAAATTTAAAGGTGAAGAAGAGTTGCTTGTTTTGAGATGGCTTTACAGAGACAATAATCTTTGCAATTTGCAAAAGTAATTTGGTTGGTAATCTTTGGGATTCATCAGGATGCGTGGAATGGTTCTTCTCCTATGATATTTTTGTGTTAAACTTCAAAGGTGCGCAATGCACCAAAGGTTTGAGGAATCACATTTCCTTCTTATTTGAATTTATTTTAAAAAAAAACGGATCTGGAAGGCACAAAATAAAGCATAGTTCCATGGAAAACAATTTAACTGTGATCAGAGCTGATGTTTATGTTTCAGTTTTTGCATTTAGTGAATCCCTGTGCAAAGGAGTGCACTCTTTAAGCTGTAAAATGAGTGTAATTAAAGCCAGAAAAGTAACACAATATTTATATGTATTATTATAGAGGGAAGAAGATGAAGGAAGAGGATCCACTCCCGAGCATGGAAACAGTGGCAACAGCGTCACCCTTCTCCACCGCCTTCTCCGACGCCCTCCATGTCTTCTTCTCCCAACACGGCCAATCCTCCTCCTCCCCCACCGCCCCCGACCCCCTCCGATCCGCCGCCGCTTCCAAGATCCAGGCCGCGTACCGGGCGAGGCGGGCCGGGGCGCTCCTCCGCAAGATCGCCGGCGTCGAGGCCGAGGCGCGCCGACTGGAGCGGCTCATCCAGAGCCAGGACACCGTGGACGCCGTCCGGCGCGACGGCCGGGAGCGGGCGGCCGTGAACGAGCGGCTCATGCGGCTGCTGCTGGAGCTCGACGCGGTGCCCGGGGTGGACGAGGAGGTGCGGGAAAGGAGGCGCGTGGCGAGCCGCCGGGTCGTGGGGCTGACGGAGGTGCTGGACGCGGTGGCGGAGGAGCGGGTCGAGGACTGGTCCGCCGCGATTCCGCTGAGCTGGGAGGAAATCGCTGCGGAACTCGGCCGAGAGGCCGGCGATGGAGATGGCTGCGAGGGGAAGCGGCGGCGGCGGCGGCGAGGGTGCTACGATCTGTGCGTGGAGATGATCTTTGGGGATGAAAATGTAAATATGATTTACGAGTAGGGGCAAACTTGTATTTTTAAGTCATATACAACGACAATTTTAGTATTTTACAGCCGAGCTAAACGCTCAGTTAACGCCGTCGGCTTATACCTTGAAAATATAAACGGTTTGAGTTACTAAATGTCTCTATTTGTCAAATAAAAATAAATGTTATTTTTCAATAAAAGCTATTTTTTTTATATATACGAGGTATATAGAATTTGTGTATTTGTTAGCCATAGTTTTATAGGTAGATCTGGGTCGTTATGGCATTTACTATCCATTTGGTACGTGAAGGTATTTCATCTACGTTTATCTCATGGATTTCATACTAAATTGCCCTTGTGGGCACAATGTTATTTGAGTTATATATGTTTGTCCGATTGAATTTAGGGTTTTAAAATTTATTTAATTTTTTTACCTCGATTTTTATTTATAGAGTTATTTTTAAGCCTCGAGCTAGTTTCGATTTTAAATAGTCTTGAGCCGAGCTTTTTGTCTATCTCTGTATATATATATATATATATATATATATATATATATATATGTATATATATATATATACATACATACATATATATTATGTGGACCCTGCTAGGCCCACGATTTACTAGATGGTTTAGATCATGCCAAATGGCAAATTTAGATAATTCAATAAAAATTAAATCCAAAAGCTTGGTTTTTCCCATTATTTTGGACTGGTGCACCCTGGCGCCGCTATTACTTTGGGCTATTGTTGGTGTGTAAACCCTAGCTTTAGGTTAGGATTTTACCCATTTGTAGTTTTGCTTAGTTCGGGTCAGTCTTGAATCAGTTTGAATGAGCTCGAACCAAATCAATTTCTCACACTATGAGTATGACCAAGATGGCTATATGAGCATGTTATGGTGGGTAAGTACACCTAACGTGCAAATGATAGCTTGAGATATACTACAATAGAACATGAGTTATCATTGTATACATGAGGTATACAAATGATTTTTATGGGTTAGTTAGGGTTGTAAGCTTAGATTTAGGCTCTTGTAGCATTTAGTATCTGTTTGAGATTTTCAGGGTGTCTCATTTGCATGCATCATAGCAATTTTGGATCATTGGATTGTGTGCATATGGGCCCAGCTTGATTGAGTTGTAGGTTTTCACCCGATTGAGTTGAGGGTTCAAAACCCATTTAGTCTTCTTGTGACACCCTAAATCCGGCTTGCTCATGAACCAAATCAAAACGTCATAGGTCCCGAGTGGATCTACTATCGGTGTCTCAAGATTGAAGATATCGATCACTATGCATAGATGAATGTACATAACCCTGATATGCTACTACATAGATGACCTTAAAACCAGTTTACAAAACAAAATAATTACGATAAAAATCGATAAAAAAACAATTATATATTTCAGTCTGCACGCTAACATATATTTCAGATCCTATTATCACAATCCATTTATATAAACCAAAATCTTCATCCTAAGTGTTTCATTTTCATACTAACAGAACAAAACAATTAAAACAGCCAAAACAAACGTTTGGTCAATGTGTGTATGTGTGTGTGTGTGTGTGTGTGTGTGTGTGTGTGTGTGTGTGTGTGTGTGCAAGGTAGGTCATTGCTCCTCTATCCAAACTGGCGTATCTACTATTTAATCCTTGCCTACATGTATATGAAGAAAGACATAAGTAACGAGTGTTATTGGTCCAAAAATATATCTACATAATAAACTGGCAAATGGATGCTGACTCTCATTTTGAAGAAAAACTTTATATACTTCTTGTGAACACTCCTAAGGGCATCTAGTAAGAAGCCACCAGGCTGCAGACCTCATAGCATTCTGAACTGACTAGTCTGATGCCTCTCTCGACATTTTCTTATTTTCCTGGTCCCGTGGGACTACCTATATATTTTAAGTCCTCTCATTTCCTCCGTAATTCTCCCGGCCTTGAGCACGAAAGTCGAGTACTCTCAGATAGTCATTTTTAATACCCTTTAAACCACAAGTCTGTACATGCATTGTATTTAATAGTATCCGTAAGCCTCTACATTCTTTGGGTGTGAGGAACTCAAATGCAAAGTTGTTAAGATCCCTCGGGAATGGAACAGCCCGCTCACTAATCTAGAACCCGCTTTGACTGGCACGTGCACCCACTCATGGTACGAGCGAGTCGATTTTCACATCTCTCTTATATATAGGTCTGGGAAGAGATTTATATAATATGCCCAAAGGCAAATACAGTGGATCTTATTTTTGAAATCAACTTGAGGGATCTCATCCTCAAGGGTTATTAATTTAGAAAATTGATCAATTAAATGACCCGTGTTAAGTGGGATCAAATAAAACGCCACTTAACCCGTCCTGCAAGTAATAAAATAAACATACAATAGAATAGAGCATAAAATTGGGAGAGTCCTATACGGACATGATAGAAGCTCCAATCGTGTCCACACGCATATGCGGCAAGCTCCTACTCTATAACTACACATCAAACTAAAAACTAATACCCACTAACTGAATGATGCATCAAGCATCCTATAACATACACACACCACATCATACATCAATCACACATAAATTTTCCTACGCTATATTGCATTAGATTACGATAATTATTTAGTTTACCTAATTAGTTCTTCAACATTTGTTTTAATATGCTTTAATCAAGCAATTCATATTCTTATTTACAATAAACTGTCTAACACATTCATCAATATTATCATGTTGTGTTAATAATTATCACTTTTAAATAATTAAATCAGAGGTAATTATACCTGCATTATCAGCAATTGGTGACAGCTAGGGTTTCACTACATGTTTTAAAGCTCGAATTTGGTGCTCGGCAGTGTTCAAAGTTCAATTGGCTTCAATTGGATTAGCTTAGCAGAGGATTAGGTGAATTCTACTAAATCCTATTTTTTGGCAATTTCTGGTGGTCTTTCGGTTGTTGTTGCCGGTGGCAGCTAACCGGTGGGATGGTAATGGTGTGGGGTACTATTAGTACTGGCTTAGCAAGCCCGATGCGTTTAAGAGATCCGATCGGGATGGACGACACTGAGCTCCACTCCGTTCGGGGAAGGTCGTGAGAGGATTGGCGATGTCGAGGTGGCGAGCTGATGGCGGCGGCTATGGTCATTGGTGGTGGGATCGGATACCGGAGTGCGGCGCAAGGGTGCGGCTTTTTCACGTCGCGCGGCACAGTGATGGCAAAGTGAGTTTGACGGGGTCAATTAGCGGCGGGGTGGCATCAGTACCGGCGGCGGTGAAAAGTAGAGGGGTGGTGTCGAGGGTTTGGGGAAAGAAGAGAAATGTCGGGGGGAAGAAATGGTTTGGTGGCGATATCATAAATAAATTTTGACTTGACTCCGACTTAAGTTAAAAATAATAACTAACTAGTAATAAATCTTAAAATATCTAGAAAATAGGAGAAAATCTCATGAAATATAATACACACCATAACATCACAATAATATGCTCTATAACTAATAACCCACCCAAATTGCTCATAATGCACCCTAATGTGTTATCAGTGTAAAACTAATTCTATGGTCTAATACTAAAAAAATTAAAAAAAAATCTCAGTATACTCTCATATATTTTGATAACTCATCCTGATGTTGTCTTACTGACGTTATCATTACATATTTGGTTAAACATGACTCTCATGGTTCATAACACACAATTGGCCTTGACTCAATATGCGTGTCCTCAAATTAACTCGATTGAAAATGATAGTCAAACTGACTTGTTCAGACTACTCGTTCAGACTAGGGAATCTTGACTCGAGTCATGGGTTTTACACTACTTACCTCAATTCCCGCTTAAAGACTCGCTATTAGGATTCAAATTAATTTTGACTTTAGACGGTCTTGACCGGAGCTTTTCGACCATTTGTATATTGTATATACCCATAGGACAGCCCCACTAGGCCACAAGTTGTCAGAGGTTCAGATCATGCCACATGGCAAAATCAAAGTCGTCCACATCAGTCCTAGCTTCACTATGTTATTTTCCAGAAATTTTCCATGATTTTGATGATTTACACCCCTAGCACCGCCACCAGTTTGGCTAGCTACTGGCGAACCTCCGGCTCGCCCCCTAGCCATCTGACCAGCACCACCATGACTGCCTCGTGGCTGGCTATCGAGTCTTACCCCTCACTATCATCAGCACCGGCCCAGTCGCGGCCATCAACGACATTTTTATAGCCAATTTTCACTACCATTGTGACCCTTTCGAGCTTTTTTCGGCATTGACGAGACACCTCCTGCCGTTTTGACCACCAAGATAGATTCATAAACTATCTTAAAAAATAATTAATTCCAAATAATTTTAAAAAAATCTAAAAAAATATTAAAAAGTATCATAAACTATAATAACACAATAATATCAAAATAACATTAATATCAAATTTTTTTATATAACCGATTCGGACCAATTCTGATTCTGATTCGAATTCCGATTCCGATTTCGATTCAGATCGATTCTTAAACCGATTAAAGAAAACCGATTCTTGGCCGATTTAGACCGATTTCGATTTCGATTCCGATTCCTTGAAAAACTGATTCCAATTCCAATTCCGATTCATGCAACCATGGATAGATTACCTTCATCAAGATCTTCATTTTGATAGCACCCATGACCACCTCCGTGGTTGCGAACGCCCCTTTCTTTGGGTCATTTTCTGGCCAGCTAACGGTCGGACTCCACCGATCGCCACCACCATCATCTTCCTTGTCGTCGGGACTCCACCGCCCCATTGGACCTGCATACCTACGTTCGCATCCGCCTGCCTACGTTCACATCCGCAAGCTAGAGTCCTATTCACCCATTCATG
>JAVDBV010002417.1:0-17157 GCA_032619315.1 Piper longum
GACCTAACCGGGGCCTGTAACATGCCGGTTCGGTTCACGAGGGTGAACCGGATTTGGGGTGTTACATTTATTATATGTTTTTTGGAGTTTTAAATTATAGACAAGTATAATAAAGAAATTAATTATGATATAGTTTTCATCAAAAACTACTCAAGTCAGACTTAAATGTTCACACATACAAAAATTGCATAACTAATTGATAAAAAAGTAATATTTTTATCATGAGTTAATATATTTCAATTTTACAATTTTTATTTTTTAAAAAAGTTAGTTAAATAAAGTTAGAATAATTATATGCAAAGTCCATGCAATGTGTATGCTATCATGCTAGTTATCAATAATATAAAATGAGGTGGTTTTCTTCTAAGTAGTGGACCTATAATTTTAATAATTTTTTCTTAAATTTAAAGACTTTTCAAATAAAGTAATATTGACTGTTAAATTATTATAACAGTTGAAATTAGATGTATAAGACTTCTAATCTAATTATAACTATGAATTATATTTCATATTATAACTGTTAGATTATTATAACAGTTCAGATTAAATTTATACGATTTTAAACTTAATTATAATTATAAATTATATATTTTAACATATTAGAACTTTTTAATTATTCCCATACTTTATATTCTTCAAACTAACCAAGACTATTTCTACATTATTAACAACTTAAGAGTTTTCCTATATTAAATTGTTTGTTTCCATTTTCTTGCATTTCCCTCCAATCTCTATTAGAACAACTTTTTTTTCTCTCTTTTTTTTCACTTTCTTCCCATCTTTCCCTCCAATCTCTAACAAACTGGATTATCCCTATAATATTACTAACAATTATAACTATAATAACTATAATTATAAATTATGTTTCTCATCATAACTGTTAGATTTTTGTAGCAACGAGATTAGATCTATAAGATTCATAATTTAATTATAACAATAAATTTCTCTTTCTTAATTATAACACATTAAGATAATAATAGCGAATATATTACATTGTACACAATTTTTATAGCAAATATATTACATTGTACACATTTTTTTTGTTATCGTTCGTTATCTCTTACATTGGCATTTTGCACTTCATTCATCTTTCGGGTAAAAATAATTTAAAAAAATAAATAACCAAATCGAGTCAAAATAAATTAGACGTGAACTAAAAAAAAATTATTATAATGAATTTTTATGAAATACTATTTAGTAGAAGTCACGTGACATATTCTTAGTATTTTTACCATGAGTTATCATATTTAAATTTCATAAATTATTTTTTTTAAAAATAAATAGAGCGGTTATAAACAATTAATTCTTTATTATAATTATAACACATTAAGATAATAGTATATTTCCAACTTCTCATATTGAGCATCATTCATATCGACTTCAAAATTAGGTTAACTCGTTAAGTTGTTATCTTTCATATATTTATAAAAAAAAGAAAATTTTTGAGTTTTTTTATTTTTTTAACATATATGTTAACTGATAATCAATCAGTAATTTTATGATATATTAAAAAAATATTAATTATGTAATGGATTATATTCTATAAAATTCTACTGTTTCCTGTATTCTTTTATTAATTTTTATTTTATCTAAACTTTGTTCCATGTCGTCATAAATATATTTTCAAATTTTTATAAAAAAATAATTTATCCATCATAATCAAATTAGTTGTAATGAAAAAAAACAATGTAATAAAATTTCAATAAAAATATATTTGGCAGAATTCACTCACTAATATTTTATAAAAAAATTTAATTCTTATAAATTAATAAAATCAAATCAAAATAATTTATATAAGAAGTCCGTACAATTTATAATGATTAATTAATAACATGTATAATTCATAATATAATAATAATGACAGGTGGTCGACAAGGTGCAGTTGCGGGCAGGTACGTGGAACGTGAATCACACAATCTACAGATCTATTTATAGAAAATCTGACGCTATCCGGCATCTGTGGAGCCCATCCCGTGGATCTCATGTGCCTCTGTGCTGGCCGTCCCCACCTCACCTGCCTCCTCCAAGTGAAATAGTTTTTTTTTTAAAATACTCTTATAAATTCGGTTAATAAATATAATAAACTAGTGCAGACGTAATAACCATCACCAATAATAAATGACATTTATGTTGAAAAAAAAAACAAAATGTAAATATTAACATTCAAATTTAGGCTAATTGATAATAATTCAGTTTATTATTTTATCGGCCATATTAAATTAAATTAAATTAATAATTTTTTAGTGTATAAAAATAATATAAAATGATAAATTTAACCACTTTTTTCATTTTGAAACAGTAACAACCTCGGCAATTATTAAAAAATAGTGAAAATAGTTGTTTGTCTTTGTAAATAAAATTAGAGATATATTATTATCTCGAGCCCCTAATTTTCAAAGTTTATCTTTCTATATATATATATTATGCTACGTAACATCATTTTTTAAATTAAATATAATTTTTTTTATCATACAGCGATTTTTTAAATTTAATGGCTTAATTTTTTATTTGAGTCTACTACACCGATTAAAATAATTTTATTTTTTTTTATAATAACGATCGGCGCCAACAATCACATATTCTCTATGTAAAAGACGATTCTTTTTTTTTCTTTTTTTTTTTAAAAAAAGGAAAAGAACTTTGGTTCGTGTGAATCGGGAACCCCAGGCGTAACCGGCGGACACACGTGTGGCGCCCCTTCTTCTTCCTCCTCTCCTCCCTCCACCCACCCACCACCCTTTGAAAAAAACAAAAAAAAAGGCTCCGCCCTACCCCCGCCGCGCCGGCCAAACCTTCTCCGGCTACGAGCGGCGCGGCGATGGACGTCCGCCGGAGGACAACCGATAAGCCGTCGCCGACGTCGGCGGTGCCGCCGCAGGGCCCGGCCCAGGCGTCGGACGCCTTCTACCTTCCCCTGCACCTCACCAACAAGATCTTCTTCGCCCTCTTCTTCGTCTCGGCCTACTACCTCATGGGCCGGTGGCGCGAGAAGATCCGCACATCCACCCCTCTCCACGTCCTCAACCTCTCCGAGATCGTCCTTATCTTCGCCCTACTCGCCTCCATCATCTACCTCCTTGGCTTCTTCGGCATTGACTTCGTCCAGACCTTCATCTCCCGCCCCGACGATTTCATCCCCGCCCCGCCCGCCGCAGCCCCGCCGCCGGCGCCCCCCAAAATCACCGGCGAGGACGCCGACATCGTCGCCGATGTCGTCTCCGGCGCCGTCCCCTCCTATTCCTTGGAGGCCCGGCTGGGCGACTGCCGCCGTGCCGCGTCGATCCGCCGCCAGGCGGTGGAGGTCGCCGCCAGGCGGTCCCTGGGCGGCCTGCCGCTGGACGGGTTCGACTACGACTCCATCCTGGGCCAGTGCTGCGAGATGCCGGTGGGGTACGTCCAGATCCCGGTGGGGATCGCCGGGCCGCTGGTGCTCGATGGCAGGGAGCTATCGGTGCCGATGGCCACCACCGAGGGGTGCTTGGTCGCCAGCACCAACCGGGGTTGCAAGGCCATCGCCTTGTCCGGCGGGGCGTCGAGCGTGCTGCTGCGCGACGGCATGACCCGCGCTCCCGTCGTCCGGTTCGGATCCGCGAAGAGGGCCGCCGCTTTGAAGTTCTTCCTAGAAGATCCGATGAACTTCGAGAATCTGTCCGTCGTCTTTAACAGGTTCGCTTTTTTTACTAGCTGTTTTCTTTGGATTTTTTCTTTCAAAAAAGAAATCATTTTTTGTTTGTTTAGAAAGATGGAGCGGAAAGTTTCAATCTTTTTTTTTCCCCTTATGTCAATGTTTGAATCTTCTACGAAATTGACTGTGGGATGGTGACTGCTGTCCGTGTTCTGAATTTGTTGGGTTACTGTTCTAGACTTTTTATCAACAGTTCACCCAATATATCTATTGCTTCTTCTGATTAATTAAATTATCTACTGTTAAATTTTCTTTTGCATAAATTTATGAATATGGTCGATTGCGTTTCATCCGTAGACAGTCTCCTTGTATACTAGAAAAAAAATAAATAGTAGTGAGTGGGAGAGGTGGTTTTATGACTATGGTAATGTAATTTTTACCCGGGTATTATCTTTTTTTGTTGATGTATTAATTTTTTTTCTTAAAAAAAAAATCCTCGGCACAACAGATCGAGCAGGTTTGCTAGGCTCCAAGGGATTAAGTGTACTTTGGCTGGAAAGAATCTTTACATGAGATTTACCTGTAGTACCGGAGATGCAATGGGGATGAATATGGTGTCCAAAGGTGTTCAGAATGTGTTAAATTTTCTCCAAACTGATTACCCAGACATGGAAATAATAAGTATCTCAGGTTCGTTTCCATTGTCCTCCATTAATCATGCTTGTGTTTCATTTAGTCCCTTTGTTTTGTTTAAATTTAAGCGTCTTCTATGTGTAAAGTTCATTACCCAAGTGCATAAACCTTTGTACTCTATAGCTCTATGTGGGCTCGTACTTTGCTTTATGTAGTCATCTTGTGGTGCAGGCAATTACTGCTCCGATAAGAAGCCGGCTGCAGTAAATTGGATTGAAGGCCGTGGCAAATCCGTTGTGTGTGAGGCCATAATCAAGGAGGATGTGGTGAAGAAGGTTCTGAAGACGTCTGTTGAAGCTCTGGTGGAGCTAAATACGATTAAGAACCTTGCCGGATCAGCAGTAGCTGGGGCATTGGGCGGTTTCAATGCTCATGCAAGTAACATTGTCTCTGCCATTTACATAGCTACCGGTCAAGACCCTGCTCAAAACGTCGAGAGCTCCAATTGTTTGACTATGATGGAGGCTGTCAATGATGGCAAGGATCTCCACATATCGGTTACCATGCCTTCCATAGAGGTATTCTTCTTTTGGTGTGATAATTAACCTTTTAATCCTTGTATGCTGTAAAATCATGTCAGCCTCTCACGTGTAACTCGAATAAGTTTTTGTTGCATATTTTGAGTTTACCCTCCCTTGTTCAATGGGTTGATTTCTGTAGCTCAAACGCGCAATTTTCTCCGATTTTTCAGGTGGGTACAGTTGGAGGAGGGACTCAACTTGCTTCCCAATCAGCTTGTCTGAATCTCCTTGGCGTCAAGGGAGCAAACATGGAATCTCCAGGAGCAAATGCAAGGTTGCTGGCCACCATTGTTGCTGGAGCTGTTTTGGCGGGAGAGCTGTCTCTTATGTCTGCTCTGGCGGCCGGCCAGCTTGTCAAAAGTCACATGAAATACAACAGGTCCAGCAAGGATATTTGCAAGGCTGCTTTGTAAGGAAGGGATCGTCAAACTGTTGTGAATTTGAGTAAATTTATGAATAAACTGAGTGGCCAACGTGAAAAAAGAAAAAAAGAAGAAGAAAGCAGCTCACGGTATTCCACTATACCTTCGTTTTCTGTAATTATAGAAACTTTTAGCCGTTGTTTTATGAACTTCGCGGGAAGGCCACGCTCATTCTTGGTATTTTTTATCTCGGTAAACTTCATGTAATGATTGATGAGCACGTTGCTCCATCATATTTGCGGTGTTTGTTCTTTAACTGTAACTTTTGTTTCCACTTTATTGGTGATTACTGGTCAATGACGTCTTTTCCTTTCGCTCTTTTTTGCGACCTTCATAATGGTATAAACAAATATATGTATGCATGATTTCAACAGCTTCTTTAACGCTGGTGGAATGATCAACTAAAAGCGACTTAGTTTTGTTGGCATGCGCTGTTGTCTTTTGATTTTGGGTGTTTCTGATATTAGCCATGCCCATCCATGTTTTTGACGATGACCTGCAAGAGCTTTATTCTATAAATAATATTCTTTTAGGGGAAAAAATGGTACATGCCTAAATTAGTCCTAAAATTGAGACTAGAAGAGAGTTCTAGGCTTCTATGCAACTATGAGGCATAGAATTGATTTCTCAATTCTAAACTTGGAATGATAAAAATGGAAAAAAAAATGATCATAATTATGCGTTTTGTTGACCCTAAAAAATGGTTGTTCTATGTTCTCCGCCCAGAAAAAATCTAATTCGTAAACTTGTACAATAAGAGAGTGATGCTGGGTACACTTCTTGTGATGTATATAATATGCTTCATGATACCGTTCCAAAGCCACAAATGGTGATTTAAGATGCTAAGATCTGAGATCTTGTGTCATTAGTTTTATTCAAAAACATGAAATGTTATGCCAAAAACGATACAATGAGTTTGTGGTGCATCACTCGCAACGTCATAGTTCTGTAGAGCTTATAATTTTATTTTTTTCTATCCAAATATTATAGACAGTTGTAGCAAGATGATCGCTTTTTATTTTACTCGCCAAATCTTTCCTAATGATATATTATTTTTCACATGTACATGACATTCGGTAACCTTGAGTAATAGAGTAATCCTACTTGAATTTGTGTGGATAATTGTTTTCAACTTCAGATTTAGACTTAATACAACGTTTTTAAAATTAGATAGGATACTTGGAAAGTTTCATACATTAGGTACCGAGAAATCACTAATTTATGGAACAGAAATTCAAGAACAAACATCACACGATGTACAGTTGTCTAATTAAAACGCCTTCTGAGTCTGATCCAGTATTCCATCAAATTGAGAAGTGGGCTTCTAGCGGTCAAGGGGAGTACTTGCCATTGCCTTCCACTTGAGCTCCAATCTCTTGAAAGTATTGTTCAGCATCCAATGCGGCCATACATGCTGATCGCCCGAGAATAATATATTATAAGCATTCTGGTAAAAATTAATTTTGTTTTAAAAAATGCATAATTTGACTGGCTAGTTAACTAAATATATCCCGTACCGGTTGTAAATTTGGCATAATAACTAGTACGGTATTTAAAATTATACTAAATATAATTTTAATTAACTATAAATCAGGTATTATAACAAGTACGGTATTTAAATTTTTGAAAACTCGGTGGAAAAAATTGGGTGAGAATTTCTAACGCAATAACTAGTCGAGGAGGGGGAGGATGTTTTAATTTCAACAATTTTTTTACATGGGCCAGTACTACATAGCCCACTTCAAAGGCCCACTTTTCCAGGCCCATTATGCTCCACCTTGTTAGGGAGACTCGGGAAGTTCATCCTCCGATTTTCTCGCGGCCATGTCGGAATCACCGGCATCGCCGCCGACGCCGCAACCGCGCCGCGGCCGGCCGTAGCCTGGACGGAATCCGGTGATCTGACCCTCGACTGGGTCCGGAACCTCGCCGACACCTTCGAGTGGTCGTCCCGCAACCTGCCGCCGACGGCTTTTCCGACGGTCTTCCCCGTCACCGTTTTCGACAAGCTCGTCCTCACCGCATCCAAGATCCTCCACAAGGAACCCAATTGCGTGAGGGTGAACGAGGAACGGCGCCAGGATTGCGCCGTCGAGGTGGTCGGCGACGTCCACGGGCACCTCCAAGACGTGCCTTCTTGTTGAGCGACGCCGGGTGGCCCTCCGAGAACCGGCTCTTCGCCTTCAATGGGGATTATGTTGATCGCGGCGCCTGGGGCCTTGAAACGTTCTTGCTCCCCTTGGCTTGGAAGGTGACTTCTTTGAGTTTGATGCAGTTTATAAGAGTTTTTTTTTTTGTCGTATCATGTGATTAGGTTGGTAATTATGTGATTGATAAAATATCTGAGCATCAATGATATTAGATCCCATCTCCTACTTTGTATTGTTGCACATTTCTAATACAGATCGCTTAAACCTTCATTCTTTGGAATTTTGATATGAATTTGAAGAAAGATGCCCCTTTCCATCATTTAATCTTGTTTATGAGCAAGAAGAACATCGTTTTATTTTTTGGTATTTCTTTGTTCATTGATGATGTGTAAGTATATGCATTAGTCTTGGTGAGATCCTTAAATTTTTTTGTGAGCACCTTCGTATTTATTTACCAGATTGGTGATTATGTGATTGAGAAAAGATTTGGAATGGTAGTAGTTCCTATCTCCTTTGTTTACATCTCACAAGCTTGGTATAGCTAAAAATTTCTAGCGCATCTCGCATTAGAATTGATTCTTTTTGAATATTATGAAAATGGCTTTGTCAAGCATTTAATTTTATTTATGAGGAAGCAAAAAACCTTATTAGATTGTTGTGTACCTATGAATAAATCTTTGTTTTATCTTTTTTGCCATAAACCAGATTCTTTTACCTCATAGAGTATTTCTGCTCCGGGAAATCATAAATCCAAAAATTGCACCTCTGTGTGTGGTTTTGAACAAGAGGTAATGACCAAGTATGGAACGTCAGGAAAACATGCTTATCAAAAATGTCTAGGATGCTTTGAAGGGTTGTCATTGGCCTCCATTATTGCAGGTTGTGTTTACACTGCTCATGGAGGACTATTTCGCAGCATACCAGCTTTCCCTTTTAAAAGATCCAAAAGGAAAAAGGGTCTAAAGGTGCCCCTTAATGATCCAACAAAAGGGCATCCTATATTTGGGTATTTGAAGAATTGGATAGAGAAAGAACTGTTCTTGATCCACCATGAGAGGGTAAGAACCTGATTCCAGGGGATGTACTATGGTCAGATCCTGCATCAGAAATGGGTCTTTCTCCAAATCATGAAAGAGGAATTGGCTTGCTAATGGGGACAGATTGTACACAATAATTTTGAAGAAGCACAATCTTTAGGTGAAAATGATGATTTTGATGATTTTTCTATGCATTTCTTTGTCGCCACTTCTTTCTTGCTCTCATTGACTGATTCATTCTTTGATATTAGTTCTATTTTTTTTTCTTCCGATACAAGATTTTGTATTGGCATTTCATATTTTCTAAAATGTGATTGTCAATTTCAACCTGTTGCACATGTTGGAGGGACAGGATACTTTCTTTGTGCATTTATTTGTGTAATGCAGTCTTTTCCTTATCATTTCTACAATTAATCAACCTCCTAACTTCTTTGAAGTTGATATAAATCTTGCTTTTAAAAAATGCTGTTATTCTAGATAGGATTATTCTGCACTTATTTGAAATAAGGAAAATATTGAGCTTACCATTTTGTGAAGTTTTGTATAATTTTTGTTGTTGCTGCATGGATGATGAAAAAGACTTGCTGCCAATGGTACGATTTAACTCATCTTGACTGAGCTTGTGCTCATGCCATCTTTTCAATTCAGCAATATTATCACTGGAATGCTATTGTTCCAAAAAAAAAAGAAAAGTAGAAAAAAAAAACTGACAATTTGTTGAAAGATATTTTAGAACAATTTTCAATTTGCAATTAAATGTAAGAAGTATGAAAATATACGGCATTATTACTTATTCAAACTTTGAACTTCGCCTGGATAGTTTCTTGCTACTCGATACAGCTTGTAAGCACCTCCATTTGTGTGGAGCATAGAGCTGGTTAGTTTATAATGCCAGAAACATACGTAGTGGCATACTAATGACATCCGCTACAGATTTGTACTTTCTGTAGGAGGGAGTAAAAATGATTGTATCATGATCAGCTACAGATTTGCTAATATCTGTACGAGGGAGTAAAAATGATTGTATCATGATCTGCTATTTACTCAGGTCTGTCTGTAAAGGCCATTTGCCACGTTTCCATGCATTCATGCTCATAATTTAAGTACATTTTACTGAGGTGGTATTGCATATTGTTATTGCCATCTTTTATGTAGCAAAATGTATTTCTTTGTTAGCACCTATATGATGGAATATAAGTGTATAAATGTTTATCAATTCTCCATCATCTCATGGAGGATTGCTCAATGAGATCTCTTTGTTACAGGTTCGCCTTGTTTGGTGTCTGGGTAAAAACTTTTGCTTTGTTTTTGCATGATTTTGTGTCGTTGGTATTGAATGATGGTCATTGTAGAAATAGCACTTTTGTCATCTTAAGCTTGAACATTCTGAAGGGACTTGAATGGATCCCACGAGGGTCCAGATGCTAGAGAGAAACGAGTGGGGCTTGAAGGGATGCAAACGGGATACACTATTGATCATGAAGTAGAAAATGGGCAGCTAATTACTATTTTCAGTGCTCCTGACTATCTCCAATTTCTGGTATTTGTTCTTCAGGCATCTATAGTGATCGAAACAGCAGAAAATGGTGCAATCATCTATCCTTCATATTTTCACAGGCTAGCGATGAAAGATACAATAATATAGGGGCATAAATTCTACTGGAACCTCCTCAATATTATTCCCCAGCTTTTTACAGTTTTGAAGCAATCAAACCAAGGCCAAAGGTACCAATTTTTTTTTTTAAAATATATATACAATATGAGCCTAATTGCTTTGACCACGATTTCTGTTGATCCAAAATTGCCAGATTATGATCAATGTGATGGTTGTTTAAGAATCAATACTGTTTAAAGTCTAGTATATAGAAGTCAACTAGACATGGCATGATAATTAGGAGTAGATAGGGCATGAAGACAACATTTTGAAGAAGAGGAATATTCTAATTGACACCCTTTTTTATATTTGTTTATTTATACAGACAAATTTATAGACCTAACCTCCTAATCTAACAATAATTCAAATTCAAATAACATAAAGATACAACCGATAACATTCATATATTCGATCTTTTGAACATCCTCCCCTTAAAGCTGTAGTTGGTAAGAAGACAGCTTGAATCAAAGTTTTCAACGAGATGCCTTCCAACAAGGATTTATAATAGGACATCCTTCCAAATAAGTAGCTTAATCCAATAGATATATCCTCAAAGTGAAAGGATTATATTAATTTGACTTTTATATAAATTTGGCCCTTATTATTATGTTGAGTCATGTTCAAACTACTTTATTTCAATGTGACCAGGGGGTAAGTTGTCAAAAAGTACATTTTGAATCTGTAATCTTCAATTTATTTAAGGCTTGTAGCCAACTGACATGGTAAAAAAGGGGGCCTTATTTTAAGGTGCTGTATATGACCACCTTTTATTCGACAATACATGTATACTATATGTGTGCATTTTCTGGTATTTCGGTATCTATGAGGTCACATAGATACAGTTGCCTATTAATGGAGTACATTTCTAACATGATTGTGGTGATCCTGACCAGGCTACTGCTTTTTACAACTTTGAGGAAGCACTTGATTCCGACAAGGAGCTAGACTTTTTATCGGTGCCAAATAACATCTCAGATGGCTTGCTGGATTAGTGAGTGTATTGTGTATTACTTATCACCGTTTTGATGTGTTTTTTTGTTTAATTAACACGGGAGGTAATGTGATCATTTACCATGATTACAGATAAAATGCTTGATATGCCATGCCCTGCATTCGATCCAGAAAAACACAAAATCATCATCTGGCACTGTTTCTAAGGCATGCGCTAACAAATCCGCTGGTTTTCTTATTTTCTTGCATCCTGGAGGGGAACAATTGGCATTTGTTTAGATAATTATTGCTCGACTAGTTTGAATTATGATCATAAGGTTATATTTCTTGCACAGAGTCGCATTTTAATGTCTGCAGATTCTCGTCTACCAAATTAACTGGACTGCTTTCAGATTATCAATTCAGCCATACGAACAACATACGAAAGAATTTACATTGAAAAGCATCATGACCGTTCTCTAACAAAATTTGTAACACGAAGAATATTAAGTTGTACTGCCTCGAAAATTATCACTAGTCATCTGCTTAAAGCATTCATGCGGTAAATATGCTACGCTAAATTAAAATATGTATATTCCCTTCTGAAGTACAGTCACGGATTGCTTTCTATTTTTGTTTTATAAAATTATAACTTCAGCACTGGCCATTCCAATGCGATAAACATCTAATAAAGATGTACATACAGTTTGTCCACTCCCAATCTAGACATGATTCAGTTTGCTAGAAATAATAAAGCTCCTGCGCAGCAGATTGAATCAACGAGTCAAAATCACTCAAAAAAGGCCCAAGTCGCGAAGAGAAAAAAGATGATGCATATAAGGACAACCCATTAGTATTTTCTGCTCAACCTGTAGTGATAACAATAAAGAAAAAAAAATCAGCGTCCACTATATAGCATTTTAACATATATAATTCAAAGAATTATTATAATTGGCATGCTCTGGGCTTCAAACTGCATGTTTTTCAAGGCAATTACCAAAATGACCTTTTTGAAGATCATCAAGTACTAGGATTAACAAAACCATAAAGTAGGTTTGGCCTATCTATCCATACATCACAAATGACCTTATCCCTCCTGATTTCAGATTTTTACCCAAGGAAAAAGTCCATACATCTGTAGACGTGCTATATTGATAATATTTTGCTGATGTTAGCACCCCACAAGAGTTGGATAAAGATCAATACAAGTCTTTGAATAGCGGAAATAAAAGATAAGTTCACAGTACCTTTGGCCTACATTTCTCGATCCAAAACAAGATTACTGCTCAAAAGGCGCACGTACAAATAATTGCCCATGAAGAGTAACCACTGCAGAAGTCTGATGTGGGTTGATTCTTGACGGTAAAGTGATTACCTGAATTACAGAAGTTTAGTAACGTAAACATGCAGCAAGATCCTTAAATAGTCATGATGATGTATACCTTTTTGAAAGGATGAACACCCCATGGATTATCAGGTTGTTCAGGTTCACCAGAAATAACCAGGCGACCAGCTGGATCTGACTGAACCCGCACCTGAATTTTGTAATGGAGTTGATCACCATCAGTAGTATACACTTTATTAAAAGTAGTTGTTTAATGTAAGCTACATGCAAATAAATCTCTTCATGTAACCAAAGCTATAAATATGAAGGAGCTAACTTCATATAGCATATTAAAAGGATAACAAGGCAAATGTAAAGCACTTCAACAAGTCAAAGATACTCAAAAAGGTAGGATACATTGGGTGCATAAATTTTGTTCATATCAGTGTATACAACATTATACTTAGCAAGTACTGCATATATAGAACTAGTAATAAGAATAAATGAAAAATATCTTTGTTTTTTACCTCCTCCCGCAGAAGTCCAGGAACCAATGCATACACTTCCCAGCATTCAGCCTGTGGAGGATCCAAACAACAATCAGTTGCTGCTAACACTAAAAACGTCAATTTTTAACTTGAACTAGCGACCAAAATTCTTACATATTTCCGCACATTAATTTTTACCCACTCTGCAGCCAGTCCAATATCTTTGATAGAAATTTCTTTCACTGAAACAGGTGGCCCAGCTTGCCCATCACTGAATAAATATTTCGAAAGATAAAACTAAATATGATTTTAAGAAGACCCCAAAAACTAAATACACATTAGCCATTGCTATTTAATGACTATATTCCTAGGTAACCAAGAAAGTTTAAATTTAATTAGAAGAATGACCATTGATCTTCCGTTTTTGTACGAGCAACTCTGACGGCTTGTTCATCTGAGGATTGCCTTTTCCGCTTCCCTACATCTATTGCAAAAATATATAATAAAAAATCAACTGCAAACAAGAGAATATTTTGGTATAACATATTAAGTGTTTTGAGTTGTTTCTCACGCTTGGGCAAGGCACCCGAGCTCTTCTCCTGGAAGAATATTTGCGTTAGAGCACACAGACAGGAGGAAGATAGGTTTGGATAAACACACCAATAAATCCCACAAGTCCTAACCAGTCACTACAAACCTCCTCATTACCAACAAGTCGCTGTGAGTGCCAACCCTGCATAGCACGAGCTGCAGCATCTCTTCTAGCCCTACCGGATCCTCCAGGTTGACTACTACCAACCTTCCAAATTTGTTCGAACATTTAGGGGGAAAAAAAGGCAATTTGCTAGCTACATCACATTAGTCTAGCTAATCAAGATCTGTGAACAATTAACAAACTCAAACAAAGAAAGGCGAAAAGAAAACAGTTAACAGAAACTTATTAATCTAACCCCTATATCTTAACCCATAAATGAGCTTGATGATCTTCTAAAGAAATAAAATAACAATTTAATTCTTCAGAATGCTTACTTGAGCAGATGAAGAAATACCCATTTTTAAAAGATAGAAGACAAAATTAAGCAACAATAAACTTTTTAACCTTCTCTTTTGAAAAAACGAACTCTTATGCTGGATCTTCGACAAAAGCTCTATTTACAATGCTGAAGCAGCTACACGTTTACAAATTAATATCAAGATAGAGAATGATGAACCTGATTTTCAGCTCCAGAAGGCAATGAAAGCGAAGCAGGTGGAAACTGCAGCTCACCAGTTTGCACCATGTACCGCTCATAATCAAGTAGTGCCTGCAGACACGATAAAATATCCTTTGAAAACAGAAAAAGACAATGAATTATGGCCCCAGTGAAACTTTTGAGTTTGGAGTCTTGTGCTGTGCTTCTACTTTTTTTTTAAAAAAAAATTGTTGATTCACGTCTCTTAATTGCCTAAATATGCTTAATTTTACTTCCACATCATATAACAGAAGATGTTAGCCATCAGAACATATTAACATACAACAAATGCTTGCTATCAGCCACTATTGGTCCCATCATGTAAGCAGTATTCCAGGGGTTCAGCTAATTTCGACCATGAATCTGCTAAATACAACCAACAGTAATTTGTGTATAAGATGTGTCACAGGGAGAAGAACATTATCATAAATTTGTGGTATAATTCTTGGAATTACATAGCGTATGAATGATACAATAAAGAGCAGTTGGGGATTATATTAATTGAATATAAAATTCCTGAAACCATTTGCAATGTTTTTGGACATAAACAAAGGAGATCCCCATATGAGCAATCATAACAGACATGGCATGCACTTATTCTATGGAAAAGAAAAGGATGGAGGACGACCAAAAAGTACATGGATGAAGGAAGCATAAATCATGAAAAGATATATAATTTAGACATTGACATGGCCTAGAATCATAGAAGTGCAGAGCATATATTGTATCCCCAAAGATACCAACCCTCGGGGAATTTATGGATGATAATATTGATTATACGATACAAGTATTACAAACAAGTTTATAAGTACATATCACAACCATATAAATGAATGTCTAAGATGAGATGAAATTGAGCAAATCGTAAAATGTCATTCTTGACTAAAGTTACCTTCTCATAGAAACATCTAAATGACCATGATATGGTAGTACAAGTTCTGCAAACAGGAAAAATAAAAAATATAACTTATAATCAATCAAAAAATTTTAAAACATTATACAGGCAGCATTCAGAAGTTATCTCAAAATGATAACATCACATTTTGGAATAATGCTGTCAACCGGTCAGCTGACCATTAATAAGCAAAACACCTGATGGTTACTAATCCAAAATGCATATTATTATTATTATTATTATAAAATAGATCTTAATAAAGTATGGCATATCACTTGAAAAGTGAAAATGTGAAAAGCATGCAGCTGACTCTTCTTGAAGACAACTATTCCATGTAACTCTACTTTCATAAACCAAAATGATCAGGATTCGAAATCTCATGCAGGTAGGAAAAACAAGATTGAGCATCATAATCTTTCACATTGTTGACTTCTAAAACCAACTTACTTAGGAGGGTTAAAAGACTCTCCAACTTGGCGCCACAACTTACATGCAGTCACCTGCATATATGAACAATTCAATGGTAAAAGAGGGAGTAATTAAATCATAAGGGAAAATAAATATATTGCAGGTGGGCATCTTATACATCATTTATTGCACAAATTATTTGATATTGAAGGAGGGTTTAGCAGAATAATTTAAGAAACAAAGAGTCAGGAAAAGGGGAGAAACACTTGACAAAAGTAAACAAATATAATAATTAAACATGATTGGGCTATTCCAAAAGTAAATATAATAATCACCAATAAATTCTCATTGATAACAAAAACCTATTTCTGGACTTGACTACAAATCAAATTTTAAGGGTACTATAACCTGTCATCAGAATAGTCCAAAATATAGATAGGCTTCCTTACACTACCATTTTCCTAACATGCTAAATGCTCATTCATAAATAGCACATTTGTTTATTTGTAATTTAGATGGCTAATTTGGCTTTTACAAGAATTAAGAAAACATTTACCTTTTAAAACACACAAAAAAATTGAATCATTAATCCATTCAAAAAAACTGGTTTTTACAATATGCGATCGACCAAAAGCTATCCAAACTATGGAAATGCATCTCATCAGAAAAAATTAGTAGCAAGTGTGTTGAAATACACATGCCTGATCATAACCATCCAGTCGAATCACAGCTCTCCATAGCCTGTTAATAAGAAAAAAAAAATCAGGGAATGTCCAAAATTTACATAATAAGAAATCATACAAAAAATAGCATCACTGCTTACTTAAGACAGTTTAGTGCTTCCCCATAAAACTTCGGAGGCTTGAACTCCATGTTCCTTTCTTTGAAGAAGTTTTCCAACTCTTGCATGAATGCAGATTGTTCATCCTCTTCTCCCGAGTCATCCCCATCCAGCGAGTTAAAATCAAACACCAGGGACTTCGTTGATCCATTTTCTTCTGTCAGATGCTCTGTGTTCATCTTATGTTCTTCATGCAGAGGCTTCAATTCAATGTCCTCTTTTGACTGGACTGCTTCTGCTTCATCAATGGCCATCTTTTTTTCAACCCCTTCCTCTGTCTCTAGTTGCCTCCTTACTTCAGCGTTTTCAGCACATTCACCATTATGTTTCATATCCTCTGTCTTTACTTGTCCGCTCAAAGTTTCCTCTGTCTTAATAGTATCTCCCTGGCAGTCTAAATTGGCTTCTTCAACAATATTTTCCTTAGCCTCACCAATATCTTCTACATGGTCACTTACAACTCCTTTCCCAGAGTTCTCTTCATGATTTCCAGAATCATCCCTGTTAGCCGCATTAGCAATTCCACCAAGATCCTCCCCAACTCCATTTTCATCAGATCCCTTCTCACATTCCATCCGTTCACCCAAAATTTCATCCACCTCATCACCAGTCCTCTCCATTTCTATATTCATTAGGCCAATCAACGCAACCCCGCCCTCCCCATCCACCACCCTCACCTCCTCGGCAACAACCTCACTAGGCTGATCAGAGTTCTTTGTCATCAATTCCTCTGCCTCGCCATCTCCCTTGTCATTAAAATCAGCTCTATTATTATCCCCACAAACTAATTCTGTCTCAGCTCCCGGAGCCGGCTCAACGGCCACTTGCGATTCCCCGTCCTCCCCAGTACCCTCAACCGCCTCCTTCTCGACGCCACCTACACCCAACTCATCCTTCACACCAGCATCTTTACCCTCGCTCATTTTCCCCCACCCCC
>JAVDBV010002418.1:0-13928 GCA_032619315.1 Piper longum
CTGTTCGTTGTTCAACGAGCTTATCTATTTCGAGCCGAGTATTTTTTCGAGCACAAAATTAACGAGCATGAGCACGAGCCGAGCCGAGCCGAACGCAAAAAGCTCGCGAGCAGGCTTGGCTCGTTTACACCCCTAGCCTTGGTTAATGGCTGTGGCATCTTTTCCCTTATCAGCTAATCTTCCTTTCTTAGTCACATGATGCCTGATTAATTAAACAAGTTCTTTCCAACTCCACAGATACACAACTTATGCATCACCTGCATCACTGCTTTCTTGGTTATTGAGGCATTTACCATCTCCAACAAACTTGCACAGGAAAGTGGCAACACCTTGGAATTCACAACTGAGCCAATAAAAGCTCAGACTGATTCAATTGAATCCACTTTGGATTTTTTTTTTAACCTTTTCCTTTTGTACCTGTTTTGCAGCTAATTAGGGTTTTGGAGATCAAGTGAAACTTCCATTGGGTTCCATCCTGCATCGGCAATTGGGACCAGTGCCAGTACAATTTGAGGGGAATCCCATCAGGGGCTGTTGTTCATTTCCTCCGAGACACTTCTTCTGATCTGTATCTACTAAGTGGTCCATAAAAGAAAAGTTCATCCTAACCTCTCAATATATAGGTGTAAGGCATAGTCCACATTAGGCAGACGCCATCCTAATCATGTATTAGCACTGATAATCTTGTTTCTTGGGCAAAATAATAATACCCAAGATATAAAATGGTAAAAGTAAGAACATTGAGCATTGCTTTTGTTAAAACATGAAAAAAAAATCCAAGAAGTAGGTGGAAGTAGATAATATACCATATTTCATGAAGATGTATCAAGAGAAAGAGACCAAGATGAGCAGATCAATGAAATCTTGGAACCTTATGCTGTAAACAGAGAATTTAGATTATTCCATTTATGGGGATTGAACTCCAAAAAAATCAGAGGTTATATTAAAAAGGATGGATTTTGTCAATGGTAATCAGTTTCTGTTTTTCAGCAATTAGGTAGCAAAAGTGATTAATCAAAACCCCCCAAGTCCTAATCCACTTGACCACTCACGAAGAAACTTCAAATCCAAGAAAAATGAATCTCCCCTAATTCAATTTCAAGCTTCATTATAATTTGTTTATAACAACAAGAAACAGAGCAAGCTCCCATTAATTCAGAACAAGATGTAATTAGACATGTTTGTTCATTGTTCTCCACACTTTCAATTAATCGAAGAAAATCGATTTGATATCATATACTTATTGCGTATAAACCAAAAAATAATAATAATTCCAAGCCACTAATCTTGTGCAAGTTAGTGAGGAAGTCAACACAAACTCCAAGCTGTTCCAACTTGCATCGAAAAATAGAAGTGAAGATTAGAAAGCTATTAGGAAGAAGGCAGGGGAAGTGGCAACCACTCTTTTCTCTCTTTATCTCTACCTCTCACCATCTCTCCCCCTTTTTTTTAATGGGGACCCCAAATGGCTTAATAGGGACAAAAGCCGGTTTGGGCTGCCTCCTCCCCAGTCCCAGCTGGGTCTAAACGTGGAACAGCATGGGTCAGTGGAAGGTGGCAGTTTAAAATGCAAGGTAAGTAAAAAAAAAAAAAAAATTGTTCGTCTCGAATTTGATTTGGTAGGATAAAAAAAATGATTTGGTATGTTCATTTCAATTTTGGGAACAAATGCTCATTGCCCAAAACGATTTGAAGTTTTTTTTTTCATTTTTGTGATAGTTAATTATTTTTAAATTTTATTTGTTTTCCTCCGAGTCACACATTTGACCATCAAAATCCTAGTATTTATAATTGTAAATTTTATCTCTTTGACAACCTTTTGATCTCGGGTAATCTGCTAGAAGAAGAATATTTTGTTTTCTTTAAAACCTTTTGTTTTATTATGTGAAAGTAAGACATAAGAAATATCGTAATTTAGAAGATTCAATTCAATCTTTTATTCTCCTGATCTTCTTTATACTTCATTTTTAAGAGTTAAGACCATGAAAAGAAATGCATTAATGGTTACAAATAACACGATTATGTTTACCTTGATTGAAGTTTTACTTGGCTCAAATTTAAACTCCTCACTAATTTAAATCAATAACCTACATAATGCAATTTCACATTCAAGCATTTAAGTGATATATATATATATATATTGAATAATGCGAATTTATTTTCTAAAATATTAGTCCTTGTATCAAATATCATGTATTAATTTTAGTAATCAAAATTATTGGCAGGGTCCAAGAACATGAAAACTTTCAAATTTTAACAGTAAAAGTAATATCAACCCCCTTGTTTAGATGCATCGTGAGAGGGGAGAAAGGAAATAAAATTTAAAAGAAAAAAGAGGGATTGGGAAGAAAGAAAAAAAATGGTGATGATTTTGGAGGAAGGGGAGAGAGGGTAGTGTGTGAAAAAACTGTCTGGTAGAGTAATAAGAGGTGGAGAGAGGGTAGGCTTTGTTGTTGTTGAGGGCTCTTGTGGCTCTGTCACTCACCTCCCAACCCCTCCTCTTGCCTTCTTCCCCTCCTCACCATTAACAGTATAAACCACACACCATCACAAGCGTCGCACCGCCCCCTTAACAGAGAATACATAGGAAGACAGAGATAGATATAGGGTCAAGAGGGGGGGAGGGGGGGGGGGAAGGGAGAAAGAAAATTCTGGTGAAGCGGTTTTCGTTGCTTAGCATCCCCATCTCCCTCACCTTCTTTCCTTTTCCTTCGCATCATCACCATCATCATCATCAATCTTCTCCTTTCTATCTTAATTGCTTGTGGTCTACAAAATGGCCGTTCAAGCTCAATACCCATCCAATGTTCTTTTTCTCAACAGGTTCGTTTCTTCTCCTTTGCCGTGTTTGTGCTTGCCTCTTCTTCTTTCTTTCTTCCTTTCTTTCGTTCTTGCGGATTGGATGATAGCATGGTCTGTTTTGTTTTTTTTGTGTGTGTGTGTGTGTGTGTGGTTGCAGAAGCGTGCAGGAGGTCAAAGAGATGCTTGCAGGGGAGTACCCGGTGCAATCCCTGCAATCGCACCAGACAAGTGGGTACCTTGACCAGACCAACATGCTCTTCCCTAATGGCGTAGGTGAGCTAAAGGCTTCGCACCGCTTGGTTTGTCGATTGGAGATATGTTCATTTGCATTGGTGTGAGATTGAGATTGACATGGAAGAGCGCCCATTTGATGCAGGGGCGGGTAGCAGCTCAAGGAAGAGAGGAAGAGAAGCTCCCATCAATCTCTTCTCCCTCCAATCCCAACCGCCACCTCCCACGCTCGTCAACCTCGCCCAGCTCCACACCCCGGCGCCCGCGCCGGCGCTGGCGTCGGCGGCTCCGGCCACGTGCGTTGTCTCCACCGGCCTCGGCCTGTCTCTGCAAGACCAGCAGCAAGAGCAGCAGCTGGGTCTCGCCAAGCAGTCGTCTTCCCACCTCCCTTCCTCCCTCTTAGACGACCTCGCCGCCCAAATCAACCAACAAAACGAAGAAATCGATCAGTTTCTCCGCGTCCAGGTACCTTGCAGCATTGGAAGGATAAGACTCCATTTTTGGGTACCATGGTCGCAAAGATGAGATTTTTTTTTGCACACACAGGCGGACCAGCTTCGGCGAGCGCTGGGGGAGCGATACGGGGCGCTGATCAGGGCGGCGGAGGAGTCGGCCCAACGGCAGCTCCGGCTAAAGGAAGCAGAGGTGGAGACGGCGGCACGGCGGCGGGCGGAGCTTGAGGAGCGGGTGGGACGGATGGAGGCCGAGGCGCAGGTGTGGCGGGCCCGTGCCCGCGCCCAGGAGGCCGCCGTCGCCGCCCTCCAGGTCAAGCTCCGTCAGGCCATGTCGACGGCGGCGGCGGGTACTCGGCCGGCCGCCGGCGAGGACGGCGGGGAGGAGCCTGGCTGCGCGGCGGCGGAGGACGCCGAGTCGGCGCACGTCGACCCCGACCGGGTGGAGATGGTGGCGGCGACAGCGGCGGTGCCGCCGGCGTGTCGAGCTTGCCGGCGGCGATACGTGTCGGTGGTACTGATGCCGTGTCGACACTTGTGCGTGTGCGAGGAGTGCGAGTCAGTTGTCCGGACGTGTCCGATTTGCCGTGTTCCGAGTAGCGGTGGCGTCCAAGTTTACCTCTAGCCAAAAAAATGGAAGATATATGATCTATTATTATGTGAGTCTATATTATGACACGAAGGTATTAAAAAAAAAGATGATGGTAAATGTTGAGAAAATTTGATACAAAAAAAGTGGATATTTTCGGTTGTTTTTGTTGGGTTTTTTGAGAGGATGACTTCCATGTACAAGAGCTGTTTCTTTGTTTTTATCTTTTCGTTTCACCTTTTGAGCGGATGAGACTCGCTAATTTGTTTTGCATATACTTTAATTCAAACATCAGATTCTTTTATTAGTTTATATATGCATTGTGTATGTTCTTAAAGGATACGTGCAATGTATGTTGATCCAGAATGGAGTAATGTGCAATGCAACGCATCACATGCAGCTCGACTGATACACCTGGTGGAGGGAAGATATTGCCCGAGGGGAGATTGAATGTGCGACTTCAAGGATTTGGGTGATGGTAAAGGAAAAAATTATGTGACTTGTCTGGTAAATTTATCAATGGAAACATGTTCTTTTCCAAAACTTCAACATTGCAGTGGGCGTACAACAAAGGATGACCAGTAATGACAGAAAATTTGCCTACATTTCTGAAAAGCTAAGAAAAGCTAACATTAGACATTGGGCAGACCATATAAACTGGCAGGCATTTCATGGTGATTTACAGATCAAGATGAGTCTACCAAAAGATACAATTCGAAACTAGGGAACCAGGCACTTGCAGCGGCAGTCGGTGAGATGATAGATCTGATCCATCCCTTGGAGTTTGCTTCAAAGGCGAAAAAGAAGCAAGCTCTGCAAATAATTCATTCACTCGAATGATTGCAAACATCCTAGACTGCAACTTTACCTCAACATTCATCGCTTTTTTACCAAGTCAACATTCAATAATCTAAAACCAAAATTCCAAAGAAAATCCACTTTGTTAACTCTGTCTTTCTTTGGCATGAGTATTTCAGATAAAACAGGAGCAGGCCGCAGCCTCTGTTTAAATAGTTCCAAGTCTAGCCTTTAATGAATCATCAACAACAATGAAAAAACTGAATCTCCTCAAATTTTTTTTCATGATCAGTTCCCACATCAACAAATCCTCTGTTACATTGAGCAGATAAGTTGTCTGGAGTGAACACCTGCCTGAGATTTAGCGGTCATGAAAAATTTTCTACAATTTGACATGAGATATTAGGACAAAAGCAAGATCTCATAAGAGTTCCTTTCTTGCACAAATACCTTAATAAAGAACATCTGGTATTTCTCCAACACATAGCTTGCTAGTTAGCTCGATGAGTCGATGAGTTTCTTCGTCCAGACTAAGTTTGTCCTTTTTCATGCGTTCGACAATTAGAAGAGGCATTTGGCCAGCGTTTGCATATGTGCGTAACAGTGCATTATAGACATCCGTTGCCACATACCCTGCTTTTCTCAGAATGGCCAGAAACTCTTCAGCACATTTAATATCGCCTCTGGTTTCGAGCTCATTATAGACTTCTTTTATGATTTTCTCATTAGGTTCCCACTTTTTCAAGTCGGAAAGACCCTTCTTAAGGCAATCGACAGATTTCTGAATCTTTTTAACTCTCAAATAACCCAAGGCCATTGTTTCCCAAGTAACATAACTACACAAAAAGCCCTTTTCTTCCATTCTTTGCAGAAATCTTTCTGCCCTGTGCATTGAATCATCCTTGATGTAAGCAAGTAGCAAGGCATTTGGGACTAGAGGGTTACGACTTCCAGACACTGATTCCCAATGACCATAGATATTTTCAGCTCCTTCAACATCTCCAAGTTTCACAAGAGAAGATATTATTCTCAAATACTCGACATCATTCATCTTCCGAAAGGTTGATTCCATCTTCTTCCACACTCTATATATTCCATTTTTATCAGATACGTTTGCATATGAAGTTATGAGGGATGCAAATCCCACTCGAACCTTGACAGAGACTCTCTTTTCCATCTCCCTCAAAGCATCTTTTGCCTTGTCAAGATCGCCCGCAGTGGTATATATATTGGCCAAAGTGCTATATGTCACCCAGTCACCATCAATTTTCCTTTTCTCCATAGTAATTAGAATTTTTTCAGCTGCCTCCACATTACTTCGATCTATACAATTTCCTAATAGGATATTATACGTGAACACGTCTGGGCTGGTGGTTTTCTCCATTTCACGAAGCAAAGGAGTAACTTTTTCTGACTCACCATTAGAAACAAACATTTTGAGCATTATATTGTAAGGAAGAGGATTCTTTAAGAACCCACATTCAGTCATTTTCTGCATTAATGCTTCAGCTTTAGCCACCGAGTTCTGCTGTATGTAGGCATGAAGTAAAGCTGTGCATGTTTCCCCTTTGATCATAGCTTCAGGAAGATCTTCAAGGAACTTTTCTGCACTAGCCAAGCCACGAATTTTATATACCAGGTCCAAATGGAGAGCATAATCCCCCGGTAGGAGCTTGATATTTTCTTTTGTCCTCATCCACTCGCATATCTGTACTAAGTGGTCAAAAAATATAAAGATAAAAATGTTAGCTTCACGCATGCAATCCTAGTATAGTCCATCTCTTTGAATTCTCTTCTTAAGTCTAGAAAAAAAAAGTGAAAGATATAACAAATACCAATGGGTCTAGTCAACCTCTAGCATACTGCCACACAAAATTTGAATGTGTACATTTTCGTATAGTATCCACCCACTTCTCTGCAAATACCTTTACAATGAAAGATAACTATGCTATCATTCTTCCAAGAACAATCTTTTCATATTGCCAATCCACTAATTTAGGAAGATAGATAATGACAACGGCCTTCAAACTTCAACTATTATCCCCTATTTCAAAGGGACGGGCATGCGGAGTAAAAAAATTACCGCATTGTTATACACACACGCCATTGATTTGAATGAAAAATGATAATAATGATAATCAATAAAAGAAAATAACTAGTAGTATGCTTCCCGACCTATTCACGAAGCATTCAACAAGATTAGCCGCTAAATCACATTCCATTCGCAACATTCAGAGCTAGTAAATACATATGCGAATGCTGATAGCAGAGACTGCTCCTTTATGAGCACACACATCATGAAAAATAACTCATAACACACAAATTACCAAACTTTCCCGCCAGCGATCTTTCACACACACACACACAAAAACATGATAATCAACACACATGCAAATTACCAATGACTGAAATTGCTCATCTTTTCAACCTGACTACAACAAGATTTCACACAAAAAATAACGAAATCGAACCTCCAAAGCGTGCTTGTAGCGCTTGAAGGTGCGAAGCTCCCGGACGACGCGATTGAGCTGGTACTTCTGCACCGCCCTCCCTTCCTCCACCCACTTGTTGAGGGTGATGACCGCGCTTCGCTTCGGGTACACGAGGCTCAGAAGCCGCCGGCCGAGACTGCCAGTGCCCCTCCTCGCGCTCTTCGCGGCCGGTTCCACGGGGGGGGCCTCCGCCGAGAATGATCGGCCGGCGGCCGACGCCCGCCGCAGCATTTCGCCGGAGAAGATGGTGGGCAGGGTTGTTTTGGGGAGGAGCTAGACACCAAGTGGGCCAAAGGCCCATATATGCAATCAATGGGCTTCTTAAAGTCTGAGTTTAAATAGGCTTGAAAAATATGATATATTTTTAAACTAAAAAAAATTAGAATAAAAATGGGTATACACATTTTTTTTAAGTTTAGGGATATGAAAAAAATATAAAAAATATATGAAAATTAAAAGTTGTCAATCTTATTAATAGTAATGAATATCAACCCCTAATATTTTTTTAAATTTATTAGTGTTTTAGTTTTTATTCTTTTATCAGTGATTCTGACCCTACAATATCTCTATAGCCCTATTAATACTTAATTTAAAATTTTTATTATTATAAAAGTTTTATGGTATAGTTCTATTTAAGTTATGAGTTTTAAAGAAATTAGTAAAGTTTATTTATATATATATATAATCATATTACTTGAATTAAATTTGTTATTTAATAATACATACTTAATTTAAGATTTATATTTATTTATTATAATTTATTGTTAATTTTTTTTGGATTTTAATACTATCCGAATTAAAAATCTTAAAACATATTAATTACATTTAAATTTAAATAAATCTTTATTATTTTATTAAAAAAATAATTAATAATTTTTTTAGATGTTATTTTATATGTTATTAAAATATATATTATTAACAAATTTCATGTACCCCTCATGTCTTTGACTAGTTTAATATATTCATAAAAGAATCAGTAAATGGTTAATATATTTTGTCTTCCAAATAATTATAATGATACCCAGGTAAAATATTTTAACAAAATAAATTTATATTATTTAAAAAAATTAATAAATTTATTGAACTAAAGAAATTCCTATTGTTTTTCCACGTAGATAATAAAAATTAAAAATTTTCACATGAAAAATATTGTTGAATATAATTATAATTATTTTATCGTTCTAAATCCAATTCGAAATAATAATCATGATAAATTTATTTGCAAAGTACATTAAACTAATGCCAGGCTCACATAAAATAATAAACCCATTTTATTAGTATTGACTATTTAGAAATATGTTTGGCTCGCATTTTTTTTAATCCAACGGATCTACAGTGTTGATCGAGAATATAATCTAGTTTAGAGGGAATCATAATTCTATAAGCCGGTGGGGCAGTTTGGCTCACACTGGTCCATAAAATCAACGGACTAAAATGGATGTTGACTCCTTGATCAAAATAATCAACGGACAAGAATGGATTTTTGGGAAAAAAAACTTTCTTACGGATTAGGGATTTGAACCCGACGTGAATCGAACACGCAACCTTCTGATCTGGAGTCAGACGCGCTACCATTGCGCCACGGATCCGCCTTATAATTTATCTTAAAATAAATATATTTATTGTTATACCAAATTAACCGCCGCTACCCATTCCATTAGTGGGCAAATTATCTTTATTCCTAAGGAAATACTTTGAAAAATTGATTAATTCACATCTTGGGTATGCTCATTTTATTAATCTAATCCTTAAGCAAACAAAAAAACATGAGCCCAACTCAATACTAAAAATTGTCCTGTCCATTTGGTCATTCCCATCTAGATATGACATCTGAGGAGATAGAAAACCAGGTTGGTGCACATTTAGCTTTATGTTCAAAACAGCCACATGTTACAACATATGACCACAGGGTTCCATGTAATTTGTAATATCATTCACAAGAAAACTTTTCACACAGCTTGTCAAGATGAATTTCGCAAGCACATACACTTTTTATAATGGAAAACATATATAATTCAAATCTGTGTATGCTAGAACTTGATGCGCAACAAAATATGGAAGCAAGGAATGCAACAAGCGAGCTTTCTCCTTCCTTTTATCAGTCCGCAATTCAATCTTTGCTTCTTTGGCTTTCCGCGAATCGATGGCAGATTGCTAGTTAGCCAATTTTTCTTCTATTCTTTTGATATCACTTCCCAGCTCAGCAAGCATAGAATGGAGTACCAAGAACTTTGCTTCAAAGGCCTCTCTCTGCGTCTTCCGGTCTTTCGATTCCCTCCTATCCCCTTCACATGCTTCAAATAAGGCTTGCTTTTGTTCAGATAGCTGGCACAATTCTTCAAGATGAGCTCTCAGCCTTTGAAAATCATAGCCCATTGCCTCCAAATACATCAATTCGCTTGTGATGTTGTTGGCATTGCCTTTGACATCTTCAACATCAACCAAACTATGGATTTGCTCAACAACAGCCATGATACCATGTTCTACCCCCATGATCATGCAATGGAGAAATTTGCCACTAAGAGCACTTAAAGACCTGTAGTGGGGACATTGAGGCATTGCATCAAATAGAACCTTCAACTCTGGACTTGAGAGACTTTTCCTCACTTTTTCTTTCTATGCTCCCAGAGTTAAAGAGTGACTTCTTGCTCGTCATCTTTTGCTGACTGATTTTCCCTGCAACCATTATTTGATTCACATTGATTACCCACATCATCGTACTCCCAGGAACTTTACTGATTTGAGAGTCATATTTCGTGATCTTTGGAATATCCACCGGTTCTTCCTCAGTCGTGTTGACAACATAAAGCACACTCCCAGGTAATTTGTAATGATCACCCACAACACGACCCTTTCCATCAGATGCTAACTTCTTGGTGGCAACTCCTACATTAATGCCAGGAGTTTCAGATTGTTTAGCAGATGAAGATTATCTAGTGACTCGCCTCGTGGAGTGATCTTGGACAGGCATTTTCCTATTCAAAGTCCCAACATTTCCACTGCAAGCCCCATCATTTGCCTTCTCCAAGCCACAGACCACATGTAGAAAATTCACTTGCTTGTTTTTTTCTTGTTGACAAAAATCTTGCATTGCTGCTCTCAAAATTCCTTGGGCTCTTGTTGTTCCAGGAAATTCACCTTTATTTGCTTCAAGGCAATTAATGAATTCCTTAAACTGATTCTGAATTGTTTACATGTGGGCTGAAGAAGGAAGAGGCTCAACATTGGAAGCCAGTTCACTCCATAGCCTAGTTTCCTCATGGCCACACGTTACAGTAAGTTGGAAACAAACAGCATGTGATCTAAAATCTTTAATGCTGGGAACAAATTCTTTGCCTGAAGTAGCATATCCAGAGCAGTCTAGTAATTGCTATTTTTCATTTGATTGATAGCCAATTCTTTTCTCTCATTTGCTGCTTGCTCCGGAGAGCCCATGCTAATAAATTCTGTAAATGCAGTGCATAAAAAAAATGGAATAAATTTAATGATGTGAGGAAGGACATGATGCAATCAACTTTTCGAGCACTTGATAGTAATCATAAGTAGAAAGAAAAAAAAACGTCAGATTTGAATAAAAGGAAGAAAAATCAACAATCAAGCATGTAAGTTTTTTATTTAAGTATCTTAGCTTCTATTGAGTTGTAGGGAGTAGCAATCTGGACAGAAGTATAATGGCCTAATATAGAAGGAGAAAAAAATTTACAAAAAGAAGAATTGCTTTGATCAAATCTGAAAAATGTTCTGTTTTCAGGATTTGCATCACAAAAAGGCTGAAAACATATGAGGGCATGGTCATGCTTCTGCTGTTAGTCAAAAAGCAATATCATCACTTAAGACTGGCCAAATTTCTTTGATGCCGTGATAACAACATAATATATAGAACAGATAAAAAAATAACTTGATGCAATACCCAAACAATATTGATATTCACAAGAACAGTAAATGCTTTGAAGGTTGAATCCCTCAAGATAGTTTTGTTTTGGAAGGATTTTTTCAACTATGTTTGAATCGAGTATAAGCTTGATGCAAGATGTTACCTTTTTCTGCCTGATCTTGTTATCAACTTATTTTTCTTATGTTGTGGTTTAGTCTTTAGCCGCACGGCCAAGATTTCACAGATTATTTTGCGAGCAGGCTTTTGTGTATAGATTATTCTCCAAGCTTGGTGTGCTGTCCAATTTTCATTGTAGGATAATAACATTATGGATATAAAAAATCAACCAAATGTACTTGGTGCCATATATATGTAAAGAAAAGTTCATTTCTTTATTTTCCAAAAAAATCAAATACCAAGTTGCAGACAAGGTATTCCATGTAAAAATGAGTGTTACTGTTTTACAAACTCGCAATGAATAGACGTTGAGATTAAATATAGAAAAGATGAGAAAATAGTAAGCTTGAATAGAAAATCATACCAAAAATAACCACAAAATAGCCCAAAACAAAGGAAAGAGGGTGATCACAAGATCAGGCAGAAAGGCAACTAACCTCTTGCATCAACCATACTCAAATCAACAGAGGAAAAACTAGTCCGACCCAGAATAAAGGATGACGAACATCACTACAAAAAATAAATGACTACGCACCCACCATAAATAAGCACAAAATACCCCACAAAATAGAAATCGATCCAAACATTCCACAAGCACCAAACAAACAAAGAAAAAAAAAACAAAGCAAGGAACTAGACCAGTTAACAAGAAGCTAAAAATCAAAGGTAGAGACAGGGTAGTGCAATCACTGTAGTTACCGCGATCGTCTTGGTGGTGAGAAGGAGCTTCACCTACCCTGTATCCAAGCCTGACCATGAAGGAGACCAAGAAGAAGAAGAAAGGTAGGAGGTAGGAAGAAAGGCGTACGTAGGAGATTAATGTCACAGACCACAATTCCCATATACGAGAGTATCTTTTCAAATCCCAGCTCTGCACCCATCGGCGATTCTCTGACCACTATTGTTTCCATTTCCATGTAAACTGACAAAGAGCTTCCTCTGCCTTTGCATGCATACCCATTTTTGATCCTTAGCCTGCTTTCTTATAGTTGAGTTCTATTTTTCAATCTTTCTGACAAGAACGAAGAACCAAGGACGGTAAAGACCATTTGTTTTACTCAATATATACACTTAGTAGCTCTATCGATTATATGCATCTTTGTCTCACTGCATGCCTCAGTGATCTGAAGTTGAGGGAGTTTGGATCTGGGGGCACATCCCTTGTAATTACCGTTAATGCAGTATTAGCAACTACCATTAATGCACCATTATATTTATGGGAATTAGCTTTGGATAAGTTTCAGTTCACATAAATCAAAAATCGTATTGGCTCCCACATATTACCGGACAGTATTAGCAATAGCATAAAAAAATTGAAACAGTAGAGTTCATGGGAAAAGAATAGGGATGAAATATAAAAGGGTGGAAAGGGTGAAAAAGGTTGAGAATTAATGCTCAATTGAAGTTGTGAACCAAAACAATTTATAGTGTATTTGAACTAAAATGCACCTAAACTACAACCCATGTTGCACTAACTCCTAGTCCAGAACACAGCCACGTAGTAAGAATAAGTTAATAGCGGTAAAAAATTAATCATTTGTGTAAAAAAATTATTTACCTCACACACGATTTCATCAAGCATCACCTTCAACCAAGGTCTCCGAAAAATTATTTTTTCATAGGAATTTGGTACCAATTAAATGTTGAGGGATCATATATATTCAAGAGATGGGGGGAATTTTTCCCAATGATAGAAAGGAACACTGGGTTGAATCCCATGTTTGGCCGGATTGTGTTCAACCGTGTCTTCGATCCCTTGCATTATCAACGGTGTAAACAACGCCAAATTCACTATCAAATATTAATTGTTAAAACCTCTTGACTGGAATTGGTTGTTTATATCACAAACCCAGAAGACATTAAAACCGGACAAACAATACAATCAAAATATTGCACAGACCAAAACATTACAAAATATATTCAGCCATAAATATGAAATGCCAATGTATAGCTCCTACCCAGTGAAAAAAAAAAGACCTATTTTATTTGAAGGAGATCTACCTTATATTTAGAATGCATATGTTTGTCTTGTTAATATTTAGAATGCATGTTTGTCTCGTTATGTTTAGTTGCAGGTTTGTTGTGTACGTTTATCTTAAACATGAAGCTATGTTCGGTATAAGCTTGCAATGAATGATCGTAGTATAAGCTTGCAGTCTTGGGACTACAGAAAACTTGAACATCTTCCACAGCAGCTCGTGATTCATCACCAAACAAGGAAATCTTCCTAAACTCTCTTTCAGCATATGACAATCCAAGCCTGGACTTGGCCTGCCGGAGATCCCCAACTCCTGTGCATCAGGTCCTGTGAACACCCCCATGATATGGCTCAATGGTGGCCCTATGAGAAGTGTTGGGCCCTTCGGGCCTCAAAAGTGACTTGCAACAGGTTCATGAGCCTCTCTTAATCCAAAAGCTAGCTTAAGAATTAAAGCTTTCCCATTAGCCTATATACAAGTCACCGGTTGCCTCCAAATGGGATGTGGGATTAACCCAACAATTCTCCCCTTCAC
>JAVDBV010002419.1:0-13640 GCA_032619315.1 Piper longum
CTTCCATTTTGATTATACAGTAATATTTACCCTACTTTCATGTCAATGAAATAGACTATCTAATAAAAGAACTCTTATAATTCAACAACAATAATCTAAAAGCTCATATAATATTTAGCTAATATAAGAATATTAATTAATAATTATTGCTTATACTAATTCTTTACCCATTCTTTAATTGCTTGTGAATATCCACAAGAAGTGAAACAGGCTATGATAAAGATTGATTAGGAGATCACGTATCCATGGACATACAAATCATTGGTGGCCACCCAGTTTGAAATTCAAATATAATAAGATCAGGGTTCTCCATCTTTCTTCATCACATGATATTAAATGAGGCGAGAAATCTGGCTTTTCGCTTTAGGGTCTTCTTGCAGTGGGCGTCATGTGTGTGTAATTGTGCATGCATATCTAGATCAAAGACATGTCTTGATCAAGATATATTAGAACTTCATGAGAGGGAGATGTAAATAAAGGGCATCCACTACCTTGATAGCAAGTATTAATGGCAATTTGAAAGCTGGGCATCTTCCACACTATTAGTACTGACATTTCTAGCTTGTGGGCACATATATAGGAGGAGAGTTATTGCTGTTGTGACTAAGAATAGTGTCAATCAAACAAGACGACATTCTTTTCAGGAGTGTTAGACAAGGATGAGTCTTTTTCTACCTGGACTATCCATTGTGGATTAGCTGGTATATGATATCAAACTTATACATCTAAAATTTATCACATAATCATAAGGTCTAAAAATAATCATTTACCCTCTGACTTTAACTTGCTCGATCACAAAGTCTTCTAATTCTTAATACAATAAAACTCTTACAATTGAGCTTCTCCATTCCACCTTCATATTCTAGCTTATTACCTGTGAACAACATTACGTTGTCTACTCAATACCATTAATGATACTACACCCACAACGTAACATGCATCATATAAAATAAATCAAAGTACACATAATCAATGACCGATTAAAATGCCGAACACTTATTCTATTTGTTTATGACATAACATATCATAATTGTTAGGGCTGCTAATTGTGCAAGCGAGCTCGTGAACATTTGGCATTCGCTCGACTCGACCCGACTCGAAACTCGACATTTAAATATTCGAACTCGAACTCGAATCATATGAGCCGAGCTTGTGCAAGGTAGTATTCGACTCAACTCGACTCGCATATAACTCGAAGTCGACTCGAACTTGACTCGTAGCTTGACTCGAACTGGACTCGATAATATTTTATGATAATATGCATAATATCACTTGCATACTCAAAATAAATTTAAAAATGTGACAAAAGATATAATTTTGCCTTAAAATAAACTTCTTTGGATTCTTCTCAGCCGTCTCTTTCCTTCCGTCATCTATAAAAAATATTACATAATTATATGAAAATAAAAATAAAAATATTAATAAAGGATGCACGCTTATATTAAAAATTTTCTTCCATATTTGCTGAAAACTTGATATAAAATATACTTATATATAATAAAAAAGGAAACCACTAAATCAAACTGAAAAAAAAACCTCCAATAAATATACATAAAATAGAAATCAAACATAGAAAAATTTGTTTTTTTAAAAAGGAGGCAGCGGACTACTTCTGGATGGTCCTTCTTCGATTTTGTTCCTCGTCTCGTTGATATATCTTGTTGCTGGTGAGTAAATTTTACTACTTTAGTTGTTGTTGTATTTGTGAGTCACAATCTTGTATGTTGTTTCTTTGATTAATGGATCACTAGTGTGAGTAATTTAGTTTGATGGTTTACTTGAGGAGATTGTATTTGTGAGTTGCAATGTAGTATCTTTGTTTCATTGATTTATGGATTGTGGTTTGACTAATTTAGTTTGTTTTGTGAGTTGCGGTATGTTGTTGCACTGATTATATTATTGATTGCAGTTTGATAATTATGTTGATTGATATTTTAAGAGATTATGTATGAGAGTTGCATCTCGGTATGTTGTTTCTTTGCTCTAGGAATTTAGTTTGCTAATTCACTTAGTTTGTCATTTTTTAGGAATTTATATCCAAGTTTGATTGGCTTGTGTCGTTTTTTGATTTATTGATTGTTTGTGACATTTGCTGCTGGCATGCATGTTGCTTTTGCTGCTCCTCGGAGGTATGGATGCTTAAGTTTGGTTGAAAATAATTATTCTGATTTAAAGAGAGGTTGGTAGTCTTTGCCTCTTTTGGAATTTTGGTGTTTTAAGTCTTGGTTTGTTTAACAATTGGAAGGTTTTTTGTTGGGGGAATAAAAAGTAAAAGCACATTAATTACTTGTCTGATTCTTTATGATTTGGATAACATTGTGGTTATTTGAATGATGGTTAATGTGCTTAAAAAATTGATTAAAACAAAATCATTAGGAACTATTGGGTTTGTAGAGAATTTATCGACCGTTTGAAGTGTTTTTGTTGCATTTTCTTGATGGAGCAGTGATTCTATGTAGATGTGGGGGCATTTGTTTCGGAAGTAATAAATCTGTATGAGAAGTTTGAAATGTCAATAGAATGACAAATTCTCTTGATGGGTGCTTTGATTCTATGATGGGGCCGGCTAGATTAGAACTTAAGAGTGTGAAGAGCATTTCCTAGTTCCATGTTGTATCCTTTCTATAGCTTGTCAGTTGCAATATTTTCAATCTTCAACACTTCTCACTATTGGTAGTAAGATGAAATTTTATGTTTTATTTTTTATATATTGGGTTAAAAATCAGACTTAGGTAATAAATAAAATAAAAGAAATATTAATAGGTCTTTTTATCATTTTTTTTCGCTAAAGGTCCATGAGTTGACCTGTGCATCTTTGTTAGGTATTAATTTAATATTTTTCTATTGTTAGTAGTAGGAAATCGGGTTATTTGAAACATTTGAACATATTAGCTAACAAATGTATTGAAAATTAAATATTAAATATATGGTGGTCATGATACCTAGTATGACCTATAAAAAATAAATAAATATTTTTATTGTGCAGATTATTAATGTGCCCACAGAAAATGTGTCAAAAGTTTCCCAAGTAGATCAGAAGAAATAAGAATCAACTCTAAAAGAAGAATATCGACATAAAAATAGAGAAAAGAGAAAGAACATCGAAAGTGTGGAAAGAATTTTCAAGTGTGATTATTGATAATAAGGAGTATAATTAATGTAAGCATTATTAGAAGTATTTGAAGTCTACAAGTAGATGTACTACATAATTGAATCGGCATCTGATAACATGCCCAAAGAAGAAGAAAACAAAAGGTCAACAAGAACTTGTGATTGTACCACAATTGCCTAATCAAGATGAGGATTTAGAATTTGCAAGTGAAACTAATTATAAGTATGATAAGGAAACGGTTAGAAAAAATTTATGCATCTTGACTATAGTGGATGAAAGACCTTTCAGATCAGTAGATAGTAAATTATTCAATATGTTCTCTCGACACACTATAAGGAATGGTTGTATCAAATTGTATCACGAATTAAAAAAGCCTTTGAAGAATATGTTGAAGGAAGTAGATAGTGTTTGTTTTACATGTGTTACTTGGATATCTGGGCAAACTAAGTCATATTTGAGTTTCACAGTGCATTATGTGGATGCAGATTGGAAGCTACACAAGTAGATTCTTAATTTTTTTCATTTCCCTCCTCCTCATACTAGTTATGAAATAGCGAATTTGGAAAGTGAGTTGATGATGGATTGGGGGCTTGAAGATAAATTTTTCACCTTAACATTGGACAATGTATTTGCCAATAATAGTATGGTAATACTTCTTCAAGATAGTTTTCCTTCTAATGTAAGGTTTACCATTGGATGCAATGTTTTCCATGTTAGGTGTTCGGCTCACATTCTTAATTTAATTATTCAAGCTAGATTGGTACACGTGTAAGGAGTTAATGAAAATGATCGTGAGTCAATTAAAAATATCAAGGGATCTACATCTAGAATAAAAGATTTTGACACTTCTTTAACACATGTTGGCATGTCAAGTAAAAGAGGGTTGAATTTAGATGTGAAAACTTGTTGGAATTCTACGTACTTAATGTTAAGATTAGCAAAAGAGGTAAAACTTTCTTTTAATCATCTGAAAGGCATATATGAAAATTTTAAATGGTACCCATCTGACATGGATTGGAATAAGTATGACGAGATTGAAAACTTATTTGAAGTATTCTATCAACAACTAATGTTTTCTCCATGAGTAAGTATCCAACTTCAAATCTGTCCTTTGTTGTACTTCAAAAAGTGAAAGAGAAGTTAGGTTACCTTCATATTCATGGGAAAGGACATATTTATCAAATGGTTGATAGCATGAAAGATAATATGACAAGTATTGGGCATAAAATAATTTAGTTCTAGCCATTGCATTTGTGCTAGATCCAAGATATAAATTGAGACGGGTTGAATTTGTTTTCCGTAAAATTTGTCATTCTGAGTCAATTTTTCATGCTGAAATGAAAAGGGTTGAGGATGCTTTAGAAGGGGTATACAAATTCTATGGGAACAAACTGAGAAATAGCTTGCATCATGATTACTTTCATAAAAATAAAAGCGGTGATAAAATGCTCACTGATGAGGAAGAATTTGAACGATTTATGGATTCTCGTGGGTAGTTCCATGTGAATAAATTAGACTTAGATGCATATCTTGAAAAATAAAGAATTAAAGTTAATCATGGAGCGCATTTTAATGTTTTGGATTATTGGAAAACTGCTTCATTGAAATATAAAACCTTGGGCACCATTACAAAGGATATTTTAGCAATTCCACTTTGTTGGATAGTGTCAGAATCTGCCTTTAGTATGGGTGGGAGAGTTATTAATGATTATCGTAGTAGCTTGAAATCGAACACAATTGAAGCTTTACTTTGTGCTCAAGACTGGCTGCACCTATGGTATTGTGAAAAGACTGAAGATGAGGATGAGGAGGACTTAGGTAATGTTTTACATTATACATGTTACTCCTAAGTGCTTGATATTTAATAGTGATTATTATCTTTTCTTATTTGTCTTGTCATGATTGTGTATTTAGATTGTTTCCATATTTTGATATTATAATACTATTTATATAATAAGTTGAAGTACGATTATATCCTAATTTTATATTCAATTTTTTAGATCCAAAAGTGAAATGGAGTTCTATAATATCTACTTCAATTGGTTTGATTTGCATCATATATTCAAACACAAGTTATGTTTAAAATATTAATATCTACTTCAGTTAGTTATTAACTTGTTATGACTTTGGTAGTTATTAGAATATACCTATGAACTTTATTCATAAGAGATGATAATAAAATACATTTAATTATTTTACAACATTTATTTATTTTTATTTATTTTTTTTAGGATGAAGGTTGGATAAAATCCTTCTAAATGTAGACGAAGGTTTAAAATATAGATTTTTGATAGTTTTGTTTAAAATTTTGGGTTTACAATTCTAAGCATTTTATTTTTTTTGGAAACGTTTACTATTAAATGGTGTCTTAGGTATTTTGAAAAAAAATTGAAGCATGGCTATAACTTGAAATGACCTTTTAATATTAAGATAGTTTACATAAATATGTTGACAAAATTATTTTTGTTAATTTTAATCTCTATAACCTATAGCTAGATATTTTCTTCTAAACGAACTATTTTCTACTTTATGATCGAGTTGGTTTCGAGCTCCCAAACGAGCTGGTTTTGAGCTCGCGAACAAGCTAGTTTCGAACTCCCGAACAAGCTAGTTTTGAGCTCCTCAAAATTAAACAGTGTAAGTGTATTTGACCTCAAGTCGAGCTCGGACAACATAAAAAATTTTGAGTCAATTCTGAGTATATATATATATTCAATTGGTTCGATCTCAAGTCAAACTCGAACGAACTTCGAGCAATTCGAGTCAAGTTCGAGCTCAAGTCAAGCTCGGTTTGCTCACTCGTTTAGAACCCCCAAGAATCGTGATCATAAAGTGCAAGAAAAAAATGAATTTGCCCATAACAAATTGAGAATGACATGGTCACACCAAACACAAGATCATCCATAATACAAACCCATAAGTGATAATATGCGCTGTATAGATAGTAGTGTGTGGAGAATATAAAAATTTTTCACTCCACCATAGTGGTGGTCCTATCTACAGAGGTTTGCACCGCAAATTACAAGATTAGTACGTTTACTAAACCAATCATAAACATATAGAGAATCGGACAATAGATCTAGATACTCATATGCCTTATCTCCACTAAAAATAATTAAATCGTCGGCCTAGCTAGTGCTTAAACTTAAACCATAAAAATATACAAATATGTATTATTCATATGTCTTATCTTATCTGCTTCTTATTATACAGAATCATATCATATATTTTGTTTTTGATATAAAATATTGATTGGCTAATCGTACGTCTAAATTGGCTAATCACATGGACTCAGGGATCTTAAAGCTCCACAAATAATCACTAAATGGACCTGGATGTCATGGGGAAGTCCTTTTACTCATCTATAACAAACCCCTAGCCTAAATAATTACATAAGCCTAGTATCATTATCCATCCTAACCTACATGATTGCACATGAATATCATGATACACATGAATGGAATAACTTTAATTACATAATCATAAGCAAATATAATTCACATTTCATTCCTATATTTATGGTCATTCATCGATTCTTACTCAAATCAATATCAATAGAATTATATCATATATCATATAAATATTTATCATCAGAATGAACATAAACTACCTATTAGATATTATTCATGCATTATTATGATAAACAAGTTATAACATTACACCACTTATATCATAGGGTCATTATAACATAATGGCATTAGTTATTTAAACCAGTATTATCATAATAATACATAACTAATATCAATTATTATTAACCAATTTAATTCATAATTTAATAATGATCAATCACAAACATGTCCATAAGAAATAGAAACAAAGGATACCTTTTTCTTACTCTTAGGATATTTTTCTATAATTTACAAAATACTTAGAACTGTTTAATATGGGTTTTAATGAACAATTACAAGTCATAAATTCAACAAGCTTTGGATATGAAACTAGGCAATTGTACCGTAAAATAGATCGGTCATAACGTTTAGAATATAATAACGACTTAGATGATTCTTGTTAAATTGTAAAGGTTAATTCAAGATCTAGAAGTTCTTCCAACATATTGCTCTCTTGATTAACGTATCGACTTTAAGTCATGTTTCTAGTATATTTTTAACAATCTAAAAATAGAAACAGTCAACTTTTTTATCAAACATGGAGAAATCTTAACTTTATTCAATTCTTATTCAACATATATCTAAACATTAAAATATAACTTTAAAATTAATTTATAAATATAATTAATAATTTTTATCATAATAATATTATATTATCATGAATTCATCATATACTACAATGAAATTTGGATAAAAATATAAACTTTCACATGATCCATGCATAAATCCTTCAAGTAAATAATATAACATCATAATTAATGATATATGTGAATGATCTCTAAGAAAATATAATTTGGGTTTTAATTACTAATCTTTAACCTTGTTGATTTTTCCCATAGCTGAAGTCCTAATGCTCCTTCGTTGAAAAATCGGCAAAAACATGATCTAAAATTACCAAAACTCGGAGGAAGAAGGGTTTTAAGACGGTTTCTCTACAAAGTAACGAATGAGGAGGAGGAGGGAGAAGAGGAGCGCCCCTAGGAAGAAGGGAAAGAGAGAAGAACGACATTGAATAGGAGAAGAGGCCTTTCCCATGTCCCTATATATCTCCTTACTCTTCTTAAATCCAATTGATCATTACCTTACCCGCGTAGGAAAAAATACCAAGGAGTTTCTACCAGTTTCATAAATTGTTGACCATCTAAGTAACTAAAACTCTTAACAAACCCAACATCACCTAGAACACCTCTTGTAAGATGAATACAAACCATGCATTTGACTATTAAATTAACCGTGGGTGTAATTTACGTATGAGATCATAAAAAACCTACTTGACTCCTCTTAAATTAACATACCGGTCAATGTTAAGCAATTAGCCTTGTGTTAATTTTTATTTTTTTGACAAATACCTTATTGATGATAGATTTGGTCTATATGTGACCGCATCCAACTTGTTCACCATAGTTTTTTCCCTTGTCTACTTACTTATTAACTTGTTTCTTTCTTTAGATCGATGAAACCTTTGTGAAGGGATTTTTTACAACTTGTTCTCTTTTAAAAAGGATATACTCTATGTCCTACGACCTTATTATTTTGAATGAAGCATGAGTTTTGTCAAGACCATTTGTCCGAAATAAATATCTTGTCTGTACCACGTATTAGATTTTCTTCTAGTTATCCATCAATTTTTAAAAATCATAATTGGGCGTGATTTCTGATTTATGTGATTTTTTTTTTGCACTAAAAAATTTGAGACGATTATTTTCTTTTACTAAAATTTTGTAAATTTTTGGCACGAAATCTAAGTGGTATGAATTTTTGAATTTAACACATCCAATCTATCCAATACTCCAAAAACTCAAATTTTTGGGTATTACATTACCAATTAAACTACATTAGATCTTCCAAGTCACTTATGTTATTTCTTTAAAACTATAATTTATCATTGGCATAGTTTGCAAAATTTTGACTAATTATGTTACTTGGCAATGGAATGCTGCACACACTAAGTACACTCATAGAGTTGAGAGCCTACATATGGCAAAATTGAAACCAAACCCTCTTTGATGGGTGTGCTCAACTGAACAAGCCTACCCTGAGAAGAATTGTTAATTATAATATGAGGATGACTAATTGTTAGAATAGTCTTAAATCTTTAAATAAGATGGGTAGTATTATATATATATATATATGGGTTCCCACACCTTCTAAAATGGTTACTCATTTTGAATAAACACTTATGGACCCACTTTAACATGGTATTAGAACCAATCCACCAAATATGGGCACATTCTTCCAGCACAAGTCCCAAATCTGTATTAGGGCCCAAAATAGGCAAACCCAAAAGAGACGTGAACATTCTTCCAAAAGTAAAACTCAATCGACTTGAACATGCGGGAAAGAGTTAGAATAGTCCCACGTCTTGAAATGAGATGAGTGGTGTACTGTACGTATATTGGATTCCTATGATTTACAAAGTGGCTAATCATTTTAGATAGAAGCATGTGGAGCCACTTTAACGCTAAAGCTTTATGAAAATTTAATTAACGATGATTGATTGAGGGCACTTATTTATAAGATAAGATGAGTCGATGATATTGAGATTTATAATGTTAGAGAATGTCTGACAACTCATGGAGGCCTAATTAAAATCGTGAGGATGGGAGACTATGGACTCAAAACAAAATAAATAGTGAGGGAGCATTTGTAGCATACAATACTGGAAAGAGGACCTTTTGTCATTGAAATTTTTTACAACAATTTGTTAATGTTCTGCCACCAAAATTAGATGACAAATATATTTACCACTAAATAGTCACCACTTCAGAGCACGACCAAATTATGCCACCATTTTGTCACCAAAAATTCGGTGACAAAATTTTTTGCCACCGAACATACATCGAAAATCAGTGATAAAACTAATAGCCACTACCACACCCGTGACAAGGCCTCAATCTCCCTTGACGCGGCTGCCACGGTGGCTAGCTACAGCCACCACCCTCACACTGGAATGCAAGCTTGCCCACATGCTACACCCGAGCGCATGCTGGTATCCCGATGCCCACGTGGATATGCAAATTTTTTTTATTGTTTTAAATAAAATTTCTCACCAAAATAGCCATAAAAAATTCCTATGTCAATACTATTTTGCAACTGAAACTGAAATTCGGCAACATATCTTAACCACTAAACTATCACACACTTTTTCGTGACTTTCCACCACTGTTTTGTTAACAAAATTAGGTGGCAGTTCAGTGATAATTTGTCATCAAATTTCGTCACAAAAAATATCTGGTGGCAATTTGTAACACCCCAATTCGGCCCAAAAGGATGGACCGAATTGTAATATTATAATATAGAAGCTACTCGTTGGGCTATTGCGTACAAACTTGAAGGAAGCTGATCTCAACCCTTCATTGAGGCTTAAGATGGACACCGGGTTTGGTTTTCATAGAATGTGTATTTTTTTTAAATGGTAACAAATTTTTATTTGTATTTTTATTAGTCTCAGCTGATTCACATTAAAATACACTAATTTTTTTAATTTGTATTCACCATTTTATAATAAACACTTTAAAATCAGGAAACAACATATATACCTCGACTTAAAAACTCACATTTTATAATGGGTTATAAAGTAGAAAATCATCATTTTCATTTTATTTCTATCATTGTCTAACAGCCTTTTATCATTTCATATCCGGCAAAATGGATGGAAGTAAAAATAAAACAGATTAATTAATTCAAGGAAATAATTTTAATAATATAAGATATGTAAAGACCGTGGAAAAAAAAATTCACTCGGTCGGGCAAGGATTCGAACCAAGGTCTTATCGTCCGAACCGGTCGATTCGACCGTTATTGTCCATCGAGTCAAATTTTATATAGCAAGATAACCATTCGTTTTCTCATTTACCGTTTGTTTTTATCATTGATCGTTCGTTTTCTTAGACAACTATTTGATTTCGTAAGCAGCCATTCGACACATAAAAATACCACAATTCACTTATTCAGTGAGGGGAGGAAATTTCTTCTCACCCCAACTGTCATTCTCATTTTCTCTCCTAGTTACTCTCCCCTCTTGGTGACGTTCTTATATCTCGTCTACGTGTCTAGTTCGGTATGCTTTCCTTGACATTCTCTTACTCATTCTGTTGCTATTTTGTTTTTCTAGATAATTGAAATGTTGTCTTTAGCGTGTCATGAGTTCTACGCATGGGGGTTGGATGTTGGACAACGCTGTGGGGGGTTAGGGAAGAATATGATCTAGTTTTGGGTTGAAGAAAAAGACTACTTGGTTCGGTTTTTGGTGTCAAAGATGAGGTGAGGAGAAGAGAAGAGCTTGGGGAAAAAGGAGAAGCTTATAATCTCTTAATGACCTGAGAGCCGTAATCTCAGAATGACCTGAGAGCCGGTGATCTCTGAATGACTTGAGAGCCCGTGATCTGTGAATGACTTGAGAGCCCATGATCTATGAATGACCTGAGAGCCCGTGATCTCATATTGACCTGAGAGCTCCTAATTTCAAAATGACCTGAGAGCCTGTAGAACGACATTGAGCTTGATCACAACTTAGTTATGTAGACATATCAAGATTGTTTAATTTCAGCTCATCTAACGAGGAATAAAAGTATGGTTGGGGGTTCTTTTACAAACTCAAGTTTGGTGAATGGATAATGAGTGGACTTCCTTTTTATTCTTTTGTGTTACAAATGTGGGAGATGGTCAAAGATTATGGGAAATGGTCAAAGATTGTGGGAAATGGTCAAAGATTGTGAGACGATTATGTTAATGAGTTATACTTATTTACTTTAATATAAATTAGGTTGCATTTAAGTAACACCCGTTCCGGTTAGCGTGGGTTAGTTAGTTACATTTTTGAGTAACACTTAGCTAGATATGCCCATAATATTGTGTAAAATTGTTGGTCGTTATATGATATGTTCAACTTGGTAGAAGGTGTAACTTTTCCTTTAATATCTCTATTACTAACACACTATACCTATTAGTTTTCCATGATTATTTTTGTGCTTACTTGATACAAAATTTAAAGATTAATGAATATGACAATATTGAGAATTTAAAATTTTATTATTATGTTTCGAAAAAATCAGATCCATTTTTAAATGATTAAAAATTTAGAAATTTTAGAACCACCACATTAATTCATGAATTAATTAACTATATAAATAAATAATAATTAGTTCTTTTAAAAAAATTAATGTAAAATAAAGGCTAAAAAAGGAAATATGATTCCCAGAAAACACCTTTAGTAAGCATAATATTGGATCATTTTATAAACTACATACGTATCTACAAAATTTTACTTTACAGAATCAAATTAAAACTTAGTATAAAAGGAAATTTTACTATGAAAAATCGAATCATAATTTATGTTGTAAATGTTCGATGATAGTTGTGCACATGGAAAATCTCTCATATATCGATTTAAAATTGTAAACATGAAAAGATAACGCCAGTGAAAATTTAAAATTGCATAAGAAGGGAGTTATGAAAAGCTCTAGCAAACAATAATCACTTTTAAGGACACAGTTAATGGACTATAACCAAAAGAAGGATCATTATTTGTGACAGAGTTCAAGCTTGGTAGATACTTGTGGAAATAATGCAGCTTCCCCTCTAAAAAATAAAATATTACCAACTTCAATGACTTTGGAAAAACATCCAAGTTAACCACATGTAAATGCTAGTTGGGAGGATATCCTTTCATAAAAAGTTTTTACTTTTTATGAGAATGTTTTTCACTCAATATTTATTTAGAAATGTATATTATTATGCAAACCTGATTTAAAATTCACATTGGTTCAATAATCATAAAGTAAGAGTATCATGAATAATCATCTCCATTCATCAAATTTTGCATAGAAAAGAGTGACAAAAAATACTTTAATTCAATATTATATCACATTTCTATTGGTCAATTCTCATAATACATGCAAAGCAAACTAATGTTAAATATAAACCACGTCTCAAACAAAACAAAAACACATAAAAATCAAGAGAAAATAAGAAATGAACATGAAAAAACTCACACCTTTATCAATGATATCAAATGGCGGATAGCAAGAGGGACATCCCACATCAACCACAGCCTGCAGTTCCTAGTCCGTCTACTTTTGTAGATGTGTTTGTATCCTCGATGGAGATGACGATAATTAATTGATGCAGGAATGCCAACGACCTTCAAGATATTGGATTTAAGAAATAAGTGTCCAATTCTCCCGTAAGGGAATGGAGACTTTTAAATCAGCACACTATCCTTAGAACCAATGCTTACTTTCAGAGAGTTAAGGAGGCATGAGGAAGAGAAAGTCGTACATTTTTATAACGTCCCTGCACTTTCACCATGTTAGGATTTTAAGAGACAAAATCCCCAAACACTATATTGTGTGTTTTGTTAAAGCAAACTAATAAAGGATAAAAGAAAGATAAGACACACCTAAAACGGAAAATCTCCAAATTGAAATAAAATCACAACAAAAAAAATAAGATGGGTAAAACTACCCTAAATTACAAACCACATACAAAAAGTAAAAAATGACAAAAAATTAACTACAGTTGGTCATATTAAAGAACCCAAAGTCGCGTTTTCTCTTTACAACGAACAATTTCTCTTTCTTATCCTACATGCACTACTAATGGTGACCTTGTCTATATCTACAACCTCTCATATCTCCTCTAAAGGAGAACATACATCGGAGAAAGCCAGCACACCCATTGGACAAAGCCGGTACACCAATCTTCCTTAAGAGTATACAACAAACTCTTGACATACAAGAAGATTAGACCCTTTGAGAAGATGTTCTTCCTCCTTTAAGAGAGAGTGAGGGAGAGTCTCACTGCAAAACTTCACAGTGAAGCACACAACAATAAACTAAGTTCAATTGTACTCCATTACACATGTACAACTATATATATATATATATATATATATATATATATATATATATATATATATA